>OU015501.1:27102631-27295131 GCA_907164885.2 Dolomedes plantarius | reverse complement strand
TACAAAAAGTTGCCAATCACACAAATAGATAGATAAATTGTTTTTCCAAACGATTAAAATTAACTCTTATTTTTTGGAGTGTTACAGTATTTATTAGCCACCCTGTATTTAGGCCCCCCGACTGGCCCTTGAAGTTTCTCCAAAAACATAAAAAACAGCATTTATTATTTATTTTTTAATTTTTACGTACCAAAAATTTTAACCGCCTGTAGTAGAAATTGTTAAATAGCAAGTCCCTTTGTTTGTGAAAAAATTATTTTGATATTGTATCATATTTAAAGCCCCCGCTAGGCCAGCGAATATGTTTTGAATTTCTCCAATAGACGGTGGGATTATACTGCGCGGTTTCATAAAAAGTTTCATAAAAAATTCATGAATACAAAGAAGTCTACTGGAAAAACAAGTGAAGCTGCGAAAATTAAATTAAGAAGATTTCAAAATGATGCAAAATCTACACTGTTTGATATCTCAACATGTAAGTGTCATGAATTTTCATTGTGCACAGAAGTCAAGAAAAGTACCGGTTTTGGAACAAGAATTTTTGAAGGACCAGAGATCTTGGACGAAAATGTATATGGGGGATTTGGATGCTAAAATCACCAGGGTGCTAAAACTTAGAGAGGCAAGGAAAGCAATGGAGGCTGAACGTGTGAATAAGCAAATATCGGAAACTGAGATAAATAGCCAACCTCAACGATGCGAAAGTATTATGGATTGAAGCTCTAATTCTGAAAGTGAAGATTATTTTCATTTGATGAGGATTTTAAGCAAGTTGCTACATCTTCAAAAGAAGTGGGCAGCTCCAAAAGTGTATGCAAAAGTTTGGTTTCTCACTAAAAGTGAGCCTTCATGCACAGCTGATACACAGGATCTTTGGGAAGTTATACACTACTCAAGATATCAGAGCGATGAGCTGAAATTAGTAGTGGATCCTGTAATGCAAATGAAAGATTTTATGGTTACCCAGAAAACCTGCTGATTGCCATGATCAACGAAAAACGATCCTATGTGAGGAAATTAGACTTCAAAGAACCATGAAGGCCCGAACACTTCCCAATGAAACAACTTGTGATTTTGTCATTCCGGGTCTCAAATTTCACGCAAACGACTGTGCAGAACTGATCAATTGGAAGAAATGTTCACTTACAGAACCTCCACTGACTAAACATATATCCAGTGCAGAAATTGAGAAAATGGCTGAAATGAGTGGCTTTATAGAAAGTAAGCTGTGGACTCTCCCATGCCGTACACAAGATGTCGAAAGGGCAGTCAAGATAGTGTCAGAGGCATCCTCATCTGTCTGTGGAGAAAAAAGTCGAGATGACTTTATACATACAACATTGGCATCTCGAAAGCTGATGCCAAACTTCAAAAATAAGGCAAAATATAAAGTGTAAGATTGCTATATCACTAAACAGGAAAAAAAAACTTCGCCCATATTTGGTTGGGGGGGTGGGGGGGGTGCGGGAGGAATTCGAATGCAGCCACCTCCTAGTGGCGAATTCTGGGTTATTCTGCCATAATTTTGGCAAAATAAGCAAAGAGCCGTTTTAACCCTTTGACACAGATGGGACATTGAGTTTAATGACTTTAATTTTTAAAATATGTTTATTAAAAATTCTGCTTCAAAGAGTTAAAATATTAAAATTTCGCCGGCCTAGCAGGGGCTTTAAATATGATACGATATCAAAATAATTTTTTTCACAAGCAAAGGGTCTTGCTATGCAAGAATTTCCACTACAGGCAGTTAAAATTTTTGATACGTAAAAAAAATAAAAAATAAATAAAAAAATGCATTTTTTACATTTTTGGAGAAACTTCAAGAGCCGGGCGGGGGGCCTAAATATATTTTAATATAAAAAAAATTCACAAACTAAGGGTCTTGCTATGCAAGAATTTCCACTACAGGCAGTTAAAATTTTTGATATGTAAAAAATTTAAAAATAAATAAAAAATGCATTTTTTTGCATTTTTGGAGAAACTTCAAGGCCCAGACGGGGGCCTAAATATATTTTAATTTGAAAAAGATTTTTTTTTACAAACATTTGATAGCAATACTGAGCTTTTCCCACCACAGGCGATTTCGATTTTAAAAAAAAGTAAAAAACGACCCACCCTAATCCATATTACAGTATTAAAATTGATATTTTCTGATCCTATTCATAAATAAAACAAGCGTTAAATATTGACTTGTATTGTTTGTTGTTTTCTTTTTTTGGGGGGGGGAGGGGCCAGAACGTAATGACATAATGATTTACAATCTATATACTAGCATATAAATGTCTACTGTTCTCTTCGGCTTATTGATAAGATATGTTAAAACATATCTCTACAGCATCTAAAGAGAAATTTTATTTGGAATTCATCCAACAACTGAAACAGCTATTAGTGAAGCAGACAATTTATTGATCGAAACCTTTTAGAAAAACAATATCCTTTCAAAAGAAAGCCAAATTAATAACAATTATGTAAATTTCCCGTCATTTAACAAACGATTGAAAAAAAAACTCTATATAATTTCACAGGGTGGGAAACATAATGAAATGAAATAACGTCTAGGACCACATAATCGTTTGTTTCCGTTTAATTCATTCAAAAATTACTGTTCATTGTTGTAGATGCTAAAAACAATTTATTTTTTTAAAGTGGTCAGTTTCTTTAAACAATTATCAATAATTTCCATTAAAGTAATCTCGTTTAGATTTTTCAGATTTGAAAATAAATATATACTTTTATGTCTGCTTTATACATTAAATGTAAAAAGTTAAAAGGTAAAGTAATGATGTATTTCACTTAAGCATTAATACTTGTCATATATAACGCTGTATATTTTCTCATTCTTTTCTCTAAGAAAAGAAAAGCATACAAAGAAATTGCATGACGTATTACTTTCCTCTAGATATTAATAAGGGAAGGATAATTAAAAATCAGATATTCACAAAGTTTCAAGGTCAATATTCTGAGAATGCTGGAAAACTACAACTTCATGTTCTATAGAGATTCGAAAGCTCAAAACCTAAGACATAATTAAAAGATCTAGTGTTAACGAAACAGGCCAAACAACAGATGGGCCGCAAACACCAGATGTCTACTCTCTGTTAACATCTACGTTAATATGTTCAGAAGTGATAGGCATGTTCTTTAAATTGAGATTATGGAGGAACCAATAATGGTGTTATATAAAAATGCGTTTTTAACCCGTCACCTAACACTTAAATTTCGATAATTATAGACATATTGATGTCTGAAGATTGATGATATTCATTATTTCTCAAATAAATAATCGATACTTAAGTTGTAAACTTCACTCAGTTCACGATGTATATTCTTCCAAACTGAACTTAAAAGGTTAGCAGTAAATGCTGTTTATACAACAGGGAAATTTTTGGATGTAAAATTAATCTTCGAAAGCTACCCTACGTGGAATTATATCAGTATTGTTTCAAAATATACAGACTTAAATTAAGTTTTCTCATAACGTCTCTACTGATTTTCCCTCTAAGAAATTTAAATGTAACACAGTGTCAAAAGAATATAACTCTAGAGACAAAATTCCACCAATGCAGCAGTCTTCCTTTTCGGTACATCGCTAAATTCAAATACAAGTCCTTTCAGATCAGATAAATCTTTTTAACTTCAACATTTTTTTTAATGCAGAGGTACTTGTTGTTAGACATTTACCTTTTGTTATTCACCGCTATTTTACTGGTTACTTTATTATGGGCGCCCCATATCGGTGAGCCAGCATTGTCCTTATGAGGGGGACGACATGGGAACAACCAAGGTTTATTCGGGAATTTTAACATTGATCACTGGAATTACTTGAAATTGTATTGTAATTTCAGCTACTCACATCATGTAGTGGTTCAGCGTCCCGGTTTATGGGCTTTGGTTCGAATCCAGGATAAGGCATGGAAGTTCCCGTGCTGTCTCCAAAAGGGAGCAGTATCGGCTCACCTACATTATTTTGCAATAATAAAGTAGCCAATGAATTACCGGTGTGAATGGGATAGCTGTGATGAAGCGCTTTCGATTTGAAAGAAAAATTAAAATTTTTAGAGAGATAAAGTGATCGAAGGCTGTTTTCATCACATTTCGGTTAGAATGCTAGGAAGCCGCCTTTGATTAGAGGACGGAACAGTCGTCTGTACGCATCAGCCAATTTAAAAGCGGCGGTGCGCGATAGGGGGTAGGTGATTCCAGACGCAGATAAGGAGATGGCACCAGGGTTTGACATTAAAGTAAAATACCCTATTGTAAAGAATTTATTGGGCCTATAGACCGCAAAACACGTGGACTGGACTTTGGGTGGTCTGTTGTATGACGTAATTAAGGCGGGCATGAAGTATGGGATTATCCAATCCAAGAAATGAAAATTGATGCTAAGTGGTGGATTTTTGAAAGCTTTCCTGAATGGATTAGGAGTCACGAGAAGGCGTGGACTTTGTTATAAAAAAAATAAATAAATAGAAGACTTAGAGTTTTTTTCGACGATTCTCTTCTGCGTGCGGGCCCGGTTGACTTTTCCCGGTGCTTTATCATTGCAGGGGGATGAAGAGATTGGAATTTCAAAACGTCGGAGACCGGTTGAGCATTCCCGGGAGTTGTCCGACAGTACGAGAAAGAGGTTTCGTTTTCCGGAGACCGGTTGATCTTTCCTAGTGCCTTAGCATCGAAAGTGATGAAAAGATTGGCAGTTTTAAATATTGGAGATCCGGTCGAGTCTTCTCGGAACTAAGAGTTATTTTTGATCAAGAGAATACAGACGAGGTGACAAAGAGGATGCGATGTAATATTGGAGATCCGGACGAGTCTTCCCGGAGCTGAGAGTGATTTGGAGCAAGAGAATAGAGACGGGGTTATAGAGAGGATGCGCCTTAATGTTGGAGATCTGGTCGAGTCTTCCCGGAATTGAGCGTGACTTTGGATCAAGAGAAGTCGATGTCATCATTTTCCTGATGAGTGCCCCATCATTTTGAAAAGAGTAGAAGAATACCCACGACAGCCTAGAGACGCAGCGCTCCCACTACCTAGAAGGAAGGAGCGATACCCCAAGCATAAGCAGAGCTTCGACACCCGAGTCCCAGTGCGACATCATCAAACTGAGTGAGTGAAAATCATTTTGTTTTGTTCAGACCCCACCGAGCTAAATGAAAGATTAGTGCGGGAACAGTGTTTTTGTAAAGATAATTTTGATGAATAGGAGTTCTTGGCTATGAGTTAGTTTAATAATTATATGCTCCCTGAATCCAAAAGGTGTAGATTTAATTAAATACATGTCATTCGATATGAATCGAGGAGAAAATGCTAAAAGATTAGTAAAATGTGTAAACTGTGTGCGAAGATTTGGTAATTCAGTTTTTTTGTAAATAGATAAGGTTGTAAATAAATCAATTTTATTTTGTTACATTGGAGTCAGTCATCTTTGTTTTGTGTAGTTGACCTAAAGGAAGGTTTTAGAAGCAAAGTTTATTTGGCCTGTTCGGTTGCAAACCTGTCTAGAATTTTGGGTTGTATTCAAGAAAATAAATAAAAAAACACAACGCACCCAAATACCTATAAATTATAAATAATTTGTACTAACCCAAATAATATACGAATCTCGCCCCAAAAAATAAATAATTTTAAGACAAGTAACACGACAATAGCTATTACAATATTTTTCTACTGAAATTTACAGAAGTGTTTATTTCAGCACAAGACGTTTGTGTTACATAACTTTGACTAACTTAAAATAATCAGTGTTTCCGGATTTCCCATACATCTAAAATCGAAATTAATTTAAAAATTTTAAGAACACTTTCAGTTTCTTGCTTCAGGATTTATCTGTATCCCCAACTGCTTATGGACTAATATAATTATGGCACTCATACACAGAGAAACGTCATTACAATAGCTGAATCGTTAATGCTGCTGTATACTAACTAACACAATTGGATTCGCTCACCTCAATGTTAAGCTATGGAGAAAATTTGTCTACTATTTACAGCTACATAAATGCTGATAATCAAATAAAAATGATATTTTCAGACAGCCTGAACATTTCTGAACCTTGCAACATGATTCATTTTATAAATATCGTCCACCAAAGGAATTGATAAGCGTTTAAAACACACTATACCAGATATTCCCCCCCCCAAGTAATTTAAATTTTAAAATATTATTTGCATTTTTTTTAAATTAAAGATGCCTCAAGGTATAAAATTTCTTTCTCTATTCCGGAGTACAATTTAAAAAAAATCTTTAAATCCAAGTAGGCAATCCTTGGACAAATTTTCTGCATAGGTTAATATTTAGGTGAGCAAATCTAATAGGGTTAGTACACAACAGCTTTAAGTCGCTGAGTATCGGCAAAAGTGTCTGTGGGTTTGATCCTTGCTTATCACATCGGTGTTTATAGACGTTTCCAATCGGCTTCAAACTGTCCTAATCTGACCTCGTGTAGCTAAAGTTGACAACAGCACGCTAACCTCTGAGAACTGATTACCAAAGTAAGTACTATTACGTGAAGAACACTTCTTCAATACCACAATAAATTAAAAACGGATGGCTACATTTTTCGAACTAGTCAATAGTTTATCATCAGGAGAAGACCATTGCCGTGATTGTCACAATGGACTATTGACAATGACAAATGCCTTTCAGAATTGTTCACTGCGACAATCACACCAATGCTCCTTCCCCTAATGATGAACTATTGTCCAGTTTGAAACATGTAGCCACCCCTTTCTGATTTACTGTTGTATTGAAGAAATGTTCTTTACATAGTTATTATTCAGAAGTTCCTGTAAGTCATAAGTTCTACTAATCGTGAAGGGCTGGTTTATGCGAAAATTAAGTGTCTAAATAAACGGAAAACTTTTCTGATAGATGTACATGAATTATCATATTTGGGGTAATATTACAAATCCATAATTCTTCTCTGTTAACATAAAAATTGAAGAATTGTGTCACAGGAAAAAATACGCTAAAATGTGAATTTAATAAAATGTTGCACCCTGAGGAAATTTAGGGGCTTTTCATAAAAACTCCATTCTAAATGACTTTGAACATCTTCTCGGCATAAATTATGACTGAGGAGAAAAGAATACAACTTCATCTTTGGAAACCACATTTTGTGGATGCGGTAGAAAGATAAAAATTGATTACGACCACTTCACACAATTTAAATTCTAAAAAAAGAGGAAAAAGCTGTTCTCATTGTGGATTTGAAAGAAAAAGTTCTCGGTAGCATTTGAAATGCAAAGAAAAAAAAACTTTTTGTGAGTCTTTTTCTGCTCAACTTTTTCAACGACATGAAAGTAAAGTGATTCGATTAATTCAGTACATCGTTATTTTTGTTCGGAGGAATAACTGATTAAATACATAAAAAGATTTAATTATAGAATGATAAAAGGTTGGATTTCCGACATGTCTTTTGTACCTACCGATTAAATAGAGATATTTGGGAGAAATATATGCTGAATGTTAAAGCAGAATGAAGTTTGCAATAGGAAAATGTATATTTTGCGGACGAAATTCCCAATTAATGAAACCAATAGCCTTTTGCAATGTTTCAAGAACATATAAAAACGAGATGCAGAAATCGTGTCTTAACTTTCGTGCTTTTTTATGCTATACTAGTTGGTACCCATCAAAACATGAAGGCTGGATAGTAAATAAATGTACTAATACACAAATTATACTCAACACATCATTGCCAAATGTTGAAAATCAAAATATTAAGAATAGAGAAATACATTTTAAAAATTACTATTCAACCCAATAAAAAGAAATATGGTTACTCATTGACAAACTAAAACTTGGTATGTGTACTCAGCAACTCTGTAATTCAGTATAGCGTGAAATAAACAATTTCCGTCAGGTTTAATTCAACATCTCACAAACATAATCAAAAATAAAAATTCCAGAGAGCTAGAGTGATTCCTCGGAATAAACAATTTAACGTGTTTATGCGGCCTCGTGCTTTGTAAGTATCTGAAGCAAGATTTAAACATGTCATTAAGCATGCGCAGAAACAAATTAATGTGTTTATGCAGCCTCGTGCTTAATGAGTATCTAAAGACAGATTCAACCATGTCACTGAGCATGCGCAGAAAGAAATTTTTAATTGTAAATTATCGCTAATTAATATTAATTGCGGTTACAAAAACCAAATTTGACACATCTATAGATTAAAATTTTTCGTTTAAGATCAAAATGAAGTAAATTGATGCAGTGATTTTCTCTCACGGACTTCCCAAAGAATAGGCTTAACAACTTAAATATATAGATTGCAGTGGGGCTCAAACTGCGGGTTGAGAGGGAAATTGGAGAGTTCGAAGTTAATTAATGTCAGATTGAATTATTTAATTAAATATATATGTTTTAAGGGGACAGTGGACTTTTAAAATTGTGAAATTTGTCCAAAAATTCGATTTTTTTTATTTTATTGAATTGTGAAACTACGGACGAGTAGGAATGTGTTGCAAAAAGAATTTTTATTTCTGTGATTACTTATAGGCATTTGTATTTAATTTAGATATTATGTGGTTACAAATAGCAATATCTTTAAATGTGTTTTTCTCATAATAAAAATTTTCATGTCATACGAATATTCAAACTGCTCCAGGCGCATTTCTAATTATCGTATTGCATTGAAATTTAAGTTTTATATACTTAACTGTATATCAAATAAATCTTATTGAAAATAATTATGCTTCGTAGCTAAGAATTTCTAAATTTTGTACTTGAAAAGATGATTTATAGGTATTTTGCGTAATAAAAAGGGTGTTTTCATTATTATTATTTTTTCTCTTTATATTTTTAATGAATGCTTAAAATAAGTAATAAGTTTCATTGTTAGTTCTATAAGGTATTCTGTAAATAAAAATTACCATATTATATGCGAAAGAAATGCGCATGGAACATTTTTAATGAGGCCAATTTTTGATATAATTAATAATTAATAATTCATGAATTATTAATACTTCATCATCAAATTTTAACCACTTTTTCATATCTATGGTACTAATCACATATTCAAATTTCAAGCAAATCCATTCAAAACAAAAATATTTAGGTTTGAAGGTCCATTGTCCCCTTAAATTTTATTTACATTTTTTATACGTTAAGAAATTATATGATATGATAGTGTGATAGTGTTAACTAAGGTGTCAAACAGCCATACAATAAAAACTCCGACAGCAAGAGTCTGTAGTTACAATGCTTTCTTTTTCCTCTACCTATCTGTGTGAGACTGAGTTTTCAAAATTAGTAGTTATAAAATCCAAACAACGATCAAGACTTGAAGACAAGATCTTAAATTGACATCTTGAGACATTAACAAGATCTTGAAGATGATAGGAGAGTGGCACTGTCATATATTTCCCCAAATATTGAACAAATATAATATGTGGTTCACGCTCACCATTTTCTTTAATTTTTTTCTATTTTAGTTTTATAAGAATAAATGAAGTTTAAAAAATTCAAAGTGTTCATATGAAGCTTATAATTTTGAAATCATGCTATTTTTTAAGTTGAATTTTTGTTAATTTTTATATAAATGAAATGCAAATGCATATTAATATTTAAATAGGAAGTTTTAGTCACAGGATTTGCCAAAAGTAAATGCAGAAGGTAAGCAAGACATTTTTTATTGTTATTATGCAAAGCAAATATACACCCAAATTCTACAGTTCATTGATTTTTAGAATGTTTTGTCAAAATTTGCTTATTCCTTTTTCTATTTTTTAGTTAAAAATTTTCTTAATTTTTAAAAGAAAATTTGCTATTACCAAAAAATTATCATTGGGACGAGTGATTTTTTATTTAAAGAAAGTGGATCGCGGTCGGAAAAGTTTTCGTATCACTGCTTTATTGCACTTGAATATCTATAACTTCAGCGCATGTAAGAGTTGAAAAACAAATATGAAAGAGAAAGAGTATCACATACTTAAAAGTATCTCTCTTCATAACTGGCCAGTGCTTAATTCGATATTCTATCCATGTCGCCAGTGTTTCAATTAATCGACAGTATCTAAATCGATGCAACTGCTAAATTACTTCAAATGCTCTACTGAATCATTTTCCTGGAAATAGATTTTTTTCCTTCAAAATTTGCTTATTTTTTCTATTTTTCATTAAAACATTTCCTAATTTTTAAAAGAAAATTTGTTACTACCAAAAAATTATCATTGGATTACGTGATTTTTTTATTTAAAGAAGGTGGATTGCGGTAGGAAAAGTTGACGCACCATTGCTTTATTGCACTTGAATATCTATATCTGCAGCGCATCTAACAATTGGAAAACAAATATAAAAGAGAAAGAACATCAGATACTTAAAATTATCTCACTTCATACCTGGCCAATGCTTTATTCGATGTTCTATCCATGCAACCAATGTTTCAATTCATCGACAGTATCCAAATCGATTCAAATGCTAAATTATTTCAAATGCTCTACTGAATCGTTTTCCTGGAAACAGTACCTTTTTGCCTTAAATAATAAATAAAATTTTCTTTGTTGTATTATCAGTGAGTTTTCAATACCTTAAACTTTCTGTACATAAAAATTAGCAAGAAATGTGAAGAAAAACCTGATAACAATTATATTGAAAAGAAAGTTGTTATAGTTGATAAGTGATTCTTGTTTGCTGAAATATACTCAAGAATTAAAGAAATATGGATTTAATACTGAAGTACTTTGATTTTCTCACTCTTCAATCTGACAGTTCTATTTTATTTTATCCTTTCTATGATGAACCATGGAATACAAGAAAAAAACAGGACAAAAATAAACCAGTATAATGACACATGTTTGGTCAGAATAGGGATTGACTTAGGTTATATTTATTTATTTTATTTTCGGAAACTATCCATTTACAGTAACTTTAACTACAGTTTATTATTTGAACTTTTGAAATACCAAATTTTGTAGCCATAACATGTATGTATTGAACTGTTTAATATTGTAACGAGTATAGCTCATATTTGACTTGGACAGCTGTAGATTTAACAATGATTTTGTTGCAGGAAATAAATCATAGAAACTATGCAAATTATTTGAAAGTAATTTATAAATAAACTAAGATATTAAAATATTTTGAAGGATAAATTTTAAAATACATTGAAATAAGAAATTTGTTTTCTTTACAAAATATTACTTTCCTGAATATTTATTCTGCATTATGATATTTTTTTTTGTTTCCTCAAATCTACGGTGATTTAATTGTATTTGACATTTTAATGAAGATTTTATGTAATATTCTTTTTAGATTTAAGCGATCGTACATTCTGTATATTAGACATAAAAGTATTAAATCCGTTGATAAATACTTTCACTAGTGCAATTATAAAGAAATTGAGCATTTATAATCGTATTGTATCTTGAGAACTGAGCAACTGTATTTCATTGAAGAGTCTAATAGCTAAGGAGGAATCTTTGCCAACAGTGAGGATAAAGGCTGAATAAGCTGTGCAGTATACAAGTAGTTTTGACATTTTGACATTTTGTTTTAAACCCAAGAGATATTGTTATTTCGTATTAATCTACAATCTCAAATACGGTTTCTGGAGAGTCTCATATCTATCAAGATATCCAGAAACCAAAATTGCTTTCTCATCACTACACCTCGGATATTTGCCATCTGCAACCTTACATCATTTTCTAATCTGCACCGCACTATTATTATAAATCATCTTTAAAAAAAAAAATAAAATAAAATAAAAACTTATTCTGGGCTAGAAAAGTTTGCGTCTTCTGTGGTTTCAATGCCACGCTAATTGAATCGAAGATTTTGTGCGTCATTTGGGGGAATCAGCTGCTATTCCCAAGTGACTCACTCACCAAATGAATCAGATGTCACGAGGGGGAGGGGAAAGTGACTTAGTCATCTCAATCCCCCGCTACGTTTCAACAAACTTTTGAGCCTGCGCCTGTACAACATATATTAGGGAAGGATAGGACGTCCGCATTCAATGCACAGAAAAAAACTCTTACAAAGAGTATTAGTATGCTAATTAAAGAGAACACAGACAAAAATGTTGAATATTGAGTTTTTTATTAATTTATTTATTTTGTCAATTGTTGTAGTTTAGTTTACTGTATTGTGTGTATATATATATATATATGTATGTATGTATATATATATATATATATATATATATATATATATATATATATATATATATATATATATGAAATAACTATACTTTGAAAACTATTTATAGCATTAATACACAATAACTAATTCTAATGTTAATGTACTGAGAGCAATATTAGCCTGTAAATCTAAAACAACTACATGTTAATGGGTTGATGATAAAACTATCAAGATAGTTATTTTTCCTAGGCTTTATTTTTAAAGCTTTAATGAGTTTTATTCCTCCACCTTCCGTGCATAGTCTATGCATCCGCATGAGTTGATTTACAATGTTGTTTTTAAATATTGATTTGTCGTAACAGGTTCTGATGTCTGGAAATTTTACAATTTCAAAATTATAAATTAAGCATATAAATCAATAATAATTTTTTTGAGTAGTAATACAGTGCTCTAAGATATTTCTTTAACATAGCATAAGTCTTGCTTCAATAAAATGAGCAATAGCAAAACAAGAAGAACAAAAAATGCCGGATGTATGTTCTAATTACAAGAGCTTCTTGATGTACAAGCATTGATCATTCACACATTGAGATTGTTTTCATGGATCATAATTTCCCTTTTTCGAGATGTATTGTATTTAAGGGTCTATTTCTTTACGTTCTAGGCATGTTTAATTCATTCATCATAGTTTCTGAGCTGTGTTATGAAGTACTACAGTTTATGGTGGATTCAGCGATTTTTAAAGTCTGTTGGCAAATAAAAAAATAAATTTCTTTACTGGATCTTTATTAAACAATTTCGCAAATGCATTTGCCTATTTTCATGTGTTTAGTGAATGATCCTGGTATACAGAAATGATTATATCCTTCATTCATTTATCATCATTTTTAAATTATAGGATGAAATCCCTAGCTTATCTTTGTCCACATGAAAGTCGTTGGAGAAAAACTCAATAAAATGATGGTCTTTATTATCAGTATAAGCCTAACTAAATCCTAACGACATAACTGAATCTTGCAAGGTTCTAGAGGTGAGATGCAAACAAAGGTTGTGTCAACAAACGAAACACTTTATAAGGGACAAAAGTTTACAGTATAAAATCTGTATGTTTATTAATCTGAAAATTAAGACATCAGTCCAATCGTACTCTTATAGATCACACCAAAAATTGAATGAAAATTCCTAACTTTGCATCTCACCTTCCTTGATTGGCAGCTCGATCAGTATGGCCATATGTTCCAGGATTTCCTCGTTAACCACCTGGTGTCTCCAAACGCTAGAGATATAGAATCTACTTTTCAACACTGCTTTGTTTTGTTTATTTTAGTGTCGCTACTTCTACTGCAATTTAAAATTACTCTCAATTTATCAATAATTATCATTAAATTCCCTTTTTCGTGTGAATTGATCATAAGGTATTGTGAGAGAGTTTGATTCAGACAATGTGCACTTAAATTATACGAATAAGAAATTTAAAAATAAAGATGTCTCACTCTATCGCTTACTAAGTTAACTTTATTTAAGAATAACTTTATTTAAGATAATGTTCTTAATCGATGAAACTTCCTGAAGAATCTTGCATCAGTATCATAAGATATCTGTAATTGTAGCTGGGAGCGCTGCAATAAATGCATTTTTAAAAGGTCTGTTAGAAAGTTCCTTTATCTGCTATAAATTTCCCAAGAAATCGAAAGTTTAAAGATTGGCATGACTGTATCTAGAATCATTGCTATAAATTCCTTAAAAGATCTTTTCGAAAGTTCCTCTATTATTCCCGAATGAAACTGAACGAAGTTTTAATTACAAAAGCTTATAAAAGGTATCGAAAGTTATTCCGATACGCTATAGTATGATCCCATATAACAAGTGAAAACCCTTTTTTATAGTTATTTAATGGTTCTCAAAAAATCAGTGAGATAAAACTATTAAGTTCGACTGGATATCTCGTCCGATAATTTACATAATCTTTCCCAGTTCGAGAGTAAATCTTTTGCCTGAGACTTGTTAGCAAAGTTTCAGAAAAAATATGCGAAATACGGAATAGCAGACCGCAAAATCGTTTCAGTTGAAAATACTTTATTTTAAAGATAGAAAACAATTTATCTTCATTTTATTCCTAAGTTTTTTTTTCGTCAACTTCAAATGTTCCTTATCTATGTAAGATAATGCTATACAAATAGGCACATTAATATAAACAAATTACACGACACAAACACTTAAAAGTCAAACTTCTGGATCTTATCGATTTTTACTAACATTAAAATCAAATGATATAACATCCGTTCTTCCCGAATTTTGTTTCTCTCGATACGTGTACTGTAGAATTTACACAGCGTACAGGAACATAAATCTAAATAAAGTATATGATCATATTAATGTCTGTATTTCAAACTTTTGGTTTTATCAAATTTCGTGAAATTTATCAATGTATGTTTCAAAATCTATTAATCCTGAGCAATTTCTTCGAGATAAGTTGTGTTCAAAGAGGTAAAGGCTGTACATTAATAAGTATTGCAATTAAAATAGAGCACGATCATATCATTGGGTTAAGTGTGGTATATTAAGCAACTATTAAGGGTTTAACAATTCGAAAATCTGTAATTTTGCAAGTTCTTGATAATACTGAATAATGATATATTATTTTAGTGTAAGTGTAAAAGGAATCTTATAGCTCATTAGATTACAAAGTTTGTTTGAGCAAAGTATTTTAGCAAAGTATTTAGTAATAATAAATAAATAAATATAAAGATAAATTCATAAAATAAAATTTATATAACCATATTTGAATTGTAGATAAAAGTATAAATTTAATTTAATGTGAAACTAATAAAGTCTATAATAGAATTGATTAGTTTTTGAGGGTAAGAACTATTTTCAAACACTCAAGGCATATGGAGCATATTTTTGCAAGTCTATTATCTAATTCCCTTAATATATGAGTTAACTGGTTAACAATGAAGTCAGATTCAGTACAATTCTCTCCCAACACAAAAAAAGCAAATTGGTAGATGTATTTACCAATGGTTAGCAAGGTATGAGAGTTAATTTAAAAAAAATTATAATTCTGCTTCATTAAAGCAAATTTTTAAAATTTATTTAAGATATAAATAACTGTTAACCTTAATGGTAATATACTACAATTAATATCATTTGAGTTCTAAGTAATATGTTGTGAAATGGATAAATATTTTTTAATTAGGATATTTTTTTAGTTTTAACCATTGTTATATGTTGAATAATTTTCCTCGCATATTTTTCAATAAGATATGAAAAGAAATGTTCAGGAAATCATTATTACTTTAAGTCAGAAAAATGCATGTAAAGCTGAAAAATGGCCTCAAATGCAACTGGATATTGGAAGGGAATTTGCTGCAAGTACAAGAACAAAATTATAAAAGGTTGAGCGTTTATCAACCATAAGAATGAATCAAGAGGCAAGATAAGAGGCCGATATGACATATAAGTCAACAGATGATACCTGTATCTGAGTAGTAAGCTAATAACATTGAAGATATAAACTTATGTATTAGATCGGAACAATTCAAAGTAAAGCGCATACACTTCAAAAGAGCAAGAGAAACTCGTGAAGTGCTTTACCTAACACCAGAAGCATTTCCAAGAACACTTATCTAAGACTGCCCTGCCTTTCAGAAAAATTGATATTCAAAGAGAATTGAATATCAAAGAGACATAGTCCTGGGTACTAAACTTAAAATGTAAACTATTTTTATTCTATGGACATTGATAATTGGAAAGGCTTTTTAATCCTAAAAAAGTTAAAACAAAAGAATGCGTATAAAACATAGAAAAATTTCTTGCACTTGAATACCACAATGAATATTTAACCCTCCATCCGTGGACGATTTTCGCATTTTCCTAGGTAAATTCCCGGGCGAAATTGATATCTGATATAGGTTTACTAGCTGAAAACCCGCACTTCGCTACGGAGTACATTCAAATTTAATACAATGGTCAATGTATGCAATTAATGCGAAAAAAATTAATATATATATATATTTATAATAAATACGACGATCAATGTATACAATTGATGTAATATATATATATATATATATATATATATATATATATATATATATATATATATATATTTACAAAAAAATCGTAAGGGATAGTTTTAAAGACAAAATAATGTAGAAGGAATTATTCAAATTAAATGTAATTGGACATACTAAAGAATATAGTACAGTTTGAGGAACATATCTTTTACTGTATTGTAATATTTTTTGGATAATGTCCAATCGTCTGGCGCATTAGGAAAAAAAAACATTTTTTTTGTCTATTTCGTTGTTATCACGTGACGATAAATTTATTTAAAGTACCAGAAAGGGAAATCAAGTGATCAGCATTTAAAAATTAAATTCTAAAAATTAAGCTTTAAAAATTCACCAAAAATCAGAAAATGGCGGTAAAGATTTGAAAAAGATTTCGTTTTAAAGGAATTTTTATGATCTTTCTTGTGATATAAATTTTATAACCCTCAATTTATTACTTTAAAGGCAAACTTAAAAAAAATTACTAAAACAGCTAAAAAATTTAATTTAAAAAATCTAAGAAGAATTTTTCAAAAATCTTTCTTAGTGCAACCCTACACTATAAGAAGAATCGCTATGCAAAATTTTAGCCCTTTAGTTCCAGCGGTTTTGTCTGCGCGTTGTATGTCAGTCAGTGAATCAGTCAGTCACGGAACTGTTTTATACACGTAGATTGTATGGAGGCTTTTAATGCAATATAAAAAAAATGATAGTCAAAATTAGTGGATGAAAAGTAAATATACGTCAGCTACTTTTGAGTAGCTAGATTCATTAGATAATGGAACAATTCACTAGATAATGGAACAAATGTATCCTTTTAGCTGAAATATTTATTAAGAAACGTTTTTCTCAGGATCAACATTACCCAGACACAAAATTGGTGAAATAACGTAACCCTATAGGGTTACGTTATTTCACCATATATTCAAATATATAATCAAATTCTTTCGATGAGGATATACGCTTCCCGCTGATCAGATACTCCAAAAATTCAATGCGATGCGACAACAGCGAGGCGCACCGAAATTACCAGGGTAACTAAAACACGATTTTGGAAAATTTAGAGACTATGGTGCATAAAAAGGATGCCTTCCACTAGATAAATTTTAGACTAAAATTTCTACACAGAAGTTCATCCTAGATGGATAATTACAAGTAATTTCCATTTTCGAAATTACTTGTGAGACTGTCCTCACTTTACAGAAAACTGAAGTGAAAATCAATACGACACGTTCAGTGTTGGATATTAATCTAAGGTATTTAATAGAATATGGAGATTAAGGTGACTGCTTACGTTGAAAATGTCATTTTTTGACTATTTTGGTCAATTTCATTTTTTGCAAGAATCGTGTAATTCAGTCTTTTCTATTTTCAAAACTGTTTTGATTTTCATTCTGTATATCAACAAGAAGCAGAGTTATAGCTATTTAAAAAAATATCTTCTGCTACAAAATTGAAGTGGCAAACAACGTTAAATGCGTTTATCTCACAACTATTTTATTTAGCACAAATTTCAACGGTTATCATGATATCTCACATAATAATGTATATAATTTGATAAAATTTTCAGAAAATGTTTTAGATGCTGTTATTAATGAAATGACGCACAATAATTTGTGTATAATAAATAGTTTTTATTTGGGGCTGTTTTTATAAGGAAAGGAATGACGAATCGGGGAAAATTTTCATATTGGAACACAAAATTGTGTGCATTATTTTTGCATTTTAAAATGTCTCTTAGATTGTAGGTCATTTTGAAGATAACTGTCATATGTATCATGTGTGAGAAGGAAATTAAAATAGTAACATTCAGATTTTGTGCAGAGGGATAGCGCTTTAGATAAATTTCATTAAAAATTACTTCAAATTGACCAATTTATAAAGGAGTATGCTATTTACAGGTAAGTTTTTGCTCATTAAAAAAAAATTAAGAGCCATTTTACTATAAAAGACTAAAAGAAATAATATTTTAAAGGATTTTTCAAAAATTGGCTCCGAACGTAGGGAGTCACCTTAATAATTTGGAACTGCAATGCCATTTAATCCTAAAAAATTCCAAATAAAGAATGTGTATAGAATAAAGAGAGGGCCCGTGGGTTTGAATGTGAAATTTTTTCTCGAAGGTAGTACGTAAAAATAATACCTTCCATTGGGAAAAATGTTGGAAAATTTTTGTTTGTTGTGTGGTCTACGCAGTACACCAATCACAGCGACAATAGTCAAGATGCTAATTCCTGATGCGAACAGCTGCAGTTCCCAGTGAAAAGGAACTGATTAATGGTTCCAGTATCACTATTATTATTGAAAAATGACTTTCTTACCATTTGCAAAACTTACAAAAAAAAAGTTACGAAAACGTTTTTCTTTTCGATAGTTTAGGTATAATAGAAGTTCACATCTTCTTAAAATTATTTCCAAAGTTAAGGATAGCTAATAGTTTAGAACTAATGTATATAGTTTTTCCTTATGTAGGGGGACATTAGGTGGGTTGCCTCTATGGACATTTCAGAAATTTAGTAAGATGAACAGTTCATTGAAATGCATTGAATTTTCTGTGGACAATTCGCGAATGCATTCAGTAACTATAAAATTTCCAGAACTGTCCACAGGAAGAATCACACATAATGCTGCATGGCCTGATGAAGAACTATATCAATTAGTTTGAATCTTGTAAACATTTTAAATTTTTATTTAAAATGTTTACAAGAAATTTTAAAATGTTCATTTTTATAAGCTGTAAGCCTTTCTATTGTGTGCCCCGCATGTTTCATGTAATAGTTCGAGGATTACCCTTGATTTTCTACGTAGTTTATTTAGAACGTATTGAACATTGCACCGAAATCTTTTCCAAGTTAATCTGTCATAGTAATGTAATGCAATCTATGGGAAGGTACGTTAATTCGACAACGTAAATTTCACAAGATAACGGAAAAACCTTGTTCAAGGCTAAATTATCGATTTTCAGGTGTGAACGTCAGCTTATTCTAGTAACATTTGGCAACATGTATGCAAAAGATTAGCCTGCTATGATATGTAGTTTGCTGTGTAGAGTCGATACAGTCAAAATTTAATCATAGTCAAAACTTTGAATTTTTAAACTTTATTTTTAAAATGGTATCTCCCTTATTTTCCAACCAATTGAGGCCCACGGAGTCTGGTAATGGTAGACATTACTGTGACTCACCTGGGGGAGTAGATCTCCTGAACGAGCCACTGTAGCATCTTCAAGGCTTTAGCAGTCGAGCGACTCCTCATGGTCCGGCTGGGATTCGGGCGGCAGTCCGGGCTAAGAGTGACAAGGGACGCTGGGGCCTGTAGTCTTGCCATATGGCATCTCTCAGGAGCTCCGTTTTGTCCTAAACTAACACGGACCTGTGTACTCCGCACTTCGTGCGTCGTGGGTGGTTCGATCGCCGATGGCGACGAGGTCATTCAGGTTGTACGATGTTGTATGCCATTGATTTGGTGGGCCGACGTAAGCTCTTATACTTTCCAACCAATTGAGCTGATTATATTTTTAAATATTCCCCAAAGTTTGCTGAATTAGATGAACTCAAAAACAAGAAATCGATTTAGTGTGCGCTTTTCTGAGTTACATCATAAATATTGAAATTCGTGCTTTAAAAACCAGAAAAAAATTATTAAATAAATTTTCCTAGAAAAATCAATGTTTGACTGAAATCGAATTCAGAATTTACTAAGCTTTGCCCTAGTCGTAAGACGACATGAGCAATCATTAAGTGAAACATGTAATAGTAGTTGATCACTTTCGGCTATTGGCAATGAGCAAATATGTGATGTTCTCAAAATTCACATAGGGGTTAAAAGATGCAGATTTAAAAATTTATAAAAAAAATTTGAACTTTATATTGAACTCATAAAACTTATATGGATTTTTTGTTATTGCGAGAAAAGAAAGCCAAAAACAAAATGAGAATTAAAATTCTAAATTACCAAAATTTCTTAATAATGATTCAGTGTATAAAGGATAGTTTTTGTATTCTTTAAAATAAGAGGGAAGTTTGGATTGGAGCACTACGGTCAACGTTTTGCTACACGAGGGCTAGTTAGATCGGGACCTACAGTTTAAAGCCACTTCTGAACGGCTACAAACATACGTGTCAACAGTGGGGCTCGAACCCATAGGATCTGAACAGAATGCCAGCGCCCTAGCCATTCGGCCATCACCTGGAGACAAAAAATAAGAGGAAGAGTGAAAATTTCGATGAAAAATTGGATGGTAGCACGGATGTGTTTACTAAAACTTCCCATAAAACCCACCCTTATAACTCACCTTATATGGCTACAAGAGAAATCATTCAATAATTTCTCATTTGATGTTCTAATCCATTCATACAAAACGAAAAAACTAAATACTTGATGAATAGTAGTTTAATTATAAAGACAAATATTCAAACCTTCCCTACTTCATCATTTGCAGTTTTTTATTCACGCAAATTAAAATAATACGATAGCTATCATTTATTTTGTGTGTGAATGTTAGAAATCTCCTGAACGGTGATTTCAATTTTCCCTTAAAAATATTCTTAAAAGTAACATAAGGAAAAATAGGCTTAATTTTAATTGAAATTTTAAATTCAGTTGATATAACTGAACTTAAATAAAACAATTCTGCCTTTTAAAAGAAAATATTACATTACTTCAGGTTAAAGTAAGAGCGGATATTTGAGTAAATATGTGATCATATCAGCTATTTCTGAGGGAACTCTTACCACAATGTATTTAAGTGATCACAAGTGCGCCTGAAACTTACACAAAATAGATATTTTTATCAGCTTGCTTATATTTAAATACATTTGTGCGTATCTGGTTCCACAAGCATTCATTCATATACAAGTAATTTGTTTTTCCTTATTCATAAACATTAAATATTATCAAATAGAAAACTACCTCTAAAGAAAAAAAGGTCGTATTTTTTGCCTGCTAGAGAGTTAAATGATATCGACAAATGATTCTGCTTTTAAAGTTGAGCCATACTTAAAATGTCACAGGCGATGATTACCTTGAATGACGCAAACCTATTGTTCCTGTGGGTGTTAAGACAAAGGTACACTCGATAGTTTAGTTCTGGCTCTATGATAGTAACTAAAGTCAGGCGTTGGTCGGAATTCTTAAGAGGAGGCAGGGAAAAGGAAATAGTCTTTTCGCAATATATTTTCCCCTTTAAAAAAGTACTCAAAATTTACAAAAACACAAAATTTAAATCAATTACTCCCCCCCCCCTTCCCTCAAAGCTAGATTAGAACATTAATTGCGCAATTTTTTTTTAACAAGCAAACAAATTTACAGTAGGTTTTATACTAATTTCATAATTATAGTGCCATAATATTCATATTTTTCAATTAGATTGTTCAAAAGAGAATGTCAAAAGTATATTTCTGTTTCATTTTTAAAAAAGCACCTCCATGTATTCAATTGTAAACAGCCAGAGATTCATGAGTGAGAGATTTATCAGTCTGATCGAATAGGCAATAAATTTTTTTTTGTTTAATTTTCAAATCTCTTTTGAGCATTGTAAAAATGACTTGTAAAAAGTTTATTTACCAGAGCAGTGATTCCCAGGCATTTTATACTTGAGTGCCACCTGAGAAATTTGTAGGGTAATGGCGTACCACTGGTTATGTTACAACTTTTTGAGAGGTCAAATAAATTCTATAGACATATGAATAACTTTACAAAATGTTTTTAAGAATTAACAAAACAAAATACAGGAAATAAATCCATAAAATTAGAAAAGGCCATATATACGTAATTGTTATTAAGGAATAACAGATAGAATTTCCCAACTCTAAAATGTATTTATCAGGAGGCTTAATGAGAAACTTGCCGTTGATTTTGCTTGTTTCTTATTAGAGTCTCTACGTCAGGTACAATAGTGCTTATCTTAAATCGTTTTCCAAGCTCAGTCTATTTCTGTACTGTTTTTCACATACACTGGCTCTGAAACCCCTTCTGCGTACCACCTCAAATTTTCTCGCGTACCACCAGTCGTACGCAATATCACTTATTCTAATATCACTTATTAGATATCAAGCAAAATGTTTTTCGTGAGCATTAAACAGATCATGAAATAGCTATTCCTATGCTAATTTAAGATTTAATTATGAGTACGTTCAGTTTAAAACATAATTAAAAAACGCGCAGTTGAAATGATTGCAATTCATTCACATTAAGTTTTAATGTCGGTCTCAGTCTTCAAAATGTGAAGAGAGAATCAGAAAATAAGACGCTCTCAAGAAATATAACGAGGTCTCCCAAATGACCAAAACAGCAACTTTTTAAAAATGACCTTAGAGTACATTTGAAGGATTTCTCTACTACTGATTTATTGAGCTAAAAAATATGCAGTCCCACTGAATGTAACACAGTGACATAAACTTTGAATGTCGGTCTCATTCTTACAATATCTATTGGATGTATCAGAAAAGGGTAACGAATCTCAAGAGCTATGACGAGGGCTCCAAATAACAAGGCACCAAATTTGACAATTGAACACATTCGAACTATAATTCTGCCGCTGAATGGTCAATTTAAGATCTCATGAACATGAAAAAAAAGTATCATCCTGAATACTTTCATATAATTCATATTCATCCTGTATTGTTTTGACCTGTACCCCTGGCCAGGGCATTCCACACCAGGTCTATATAAGTTGCGAGCTGAGGGGTGTGGCGGCTGTTTTTAATAGCACTACAAGGGTCGGAGTCCAATTTGGCCAAGTGCAACCACAATTTTGACCTGTGTCCCCCAGTGACTACATCTTGGGGGCTCGTACCTTCTCCTAACTACTGACCTTGTAGAAGGGCTTTACGTTCTACGGATTTAACGTACTCATATACGGCCTAGGAACGAATGTACTTAAGTCGTTCATCGGGAATACTTATCCTATTTTACACTTAGTCATGACTGACTGCTGTGCTGACTTGCCTTCAACTGAATGGCAACTCTGTTTGCACAGGTAAAGAAACTGGCTTGTGTCTCCTTTCTTTTTCCCTACAAGCACGTACATGCTCACTTAAGTGCTAAACTTACCCACTGAAAATCCCAAAAATATGAAATAAGACATCTCCATTTTCAAAGCTTATGCTTTGAGAATGGATTACTTTGATGAAATGCAAAGAGTTTTGTGCTGATTGCACACTATTATACAAGCTATTCCATGGTTTCCTAATAATCCATTGGTACTTCATAGAGAGTCTCATAGTTTGTTTACCTTTAAAATCAAACTATTCGGAAAGGTATATTTTTATTCACTGGGAGTCATTGTATTCCTGGTGAAGAAATAGTGCCTAGAGGCCTAGGAAATGTACATTTAGTTTTAAGCATGCCAGCTTTATCTTTCTTTATATAATAATTTGTTTGAATTAGCTCTACAATAAATGCCTATCTAAGAAAATGTAGCAACGGATTTCAGTTTTTTCCATACGATAAACTCGCTTTGATTTCAAAAAGTTACCTGCCGTTATTGTTAACGATTTTATTATATTCATAATAGATAGCAGGAAATGAAATTTTTAGGATTATCACAGTTATTCCCATAAGTTTATTAACAAGTGTCTTCAAATTCCTAATAAAGTTGCTTAAAAACTATTCTCTTAGGTTTCCAGAAGTATCAGTCCCTAATTGATAATCCTGAAACAACTAATGGACCAAAATCATAACTACCTCTCACTCTCATTTTTTTATAACGTAAAAGACTGAATGATTGTCGAGGGCAATAACATTTAACCCCCCCCCCCAAAAAATAGCTTTCTGAGAGTAATGAAGATTTATAGGGTCTATAGATTTGATGTCCACACCCTAAAAAGATGTTAGGAATATTTAATAGGATTATGCTTAGGTGACCAATTGTTACGGTCCTACTCGTCATTATTTAATATTTTAGATGACGCTCCACTAGAAAAGGCTTAGCTTACGAAAAGCCAAAGCTACAATTACTGAACTTTAAGGTCTATAGATCCTGAAAGCAAGCAAGTAATCTCAGTAAGTGTTGCACGCACAGTGAGATTATGATAGACTAAGTTTTATTCATCAGCTTGGGTATTTTATTAATAATTTTTCTAAGGCTGTTAAGAATTGATGTGAATATCGTATTTTTAAAAATTTATTTGTAATTAAATTATTTTAAAACTTGGCAACTTTATTAAAAGAAATTATAGAATGTCTACAATTTTAAGTTTAAGTTTAAGATAAGTGTGTGAAATGTTTACGTTCAATAAGTTTCGTCTGAACGTTTCAACATAGACGGAGATGCGAAATAGAGTAAATATTGTTTCTAAATTAATGTATTCGTTACTTTTTTTAAATACTCGTAAATAACAAAGGCAATTACACAGCTGAACACATAGAAAGAACTGCATTGGTGAATATCTTCTAGTTTTGTTGAATGATATATTCTAATAATATTTTCCCATATCGTGTTTTTTGCTTGACGCTATTTTACGTATAAGATAGGGCAACAAACAAAAACAAAAAAATGGTATTAATTTAATTTTCAAATGAAACTACTCAGAATTATATTTGTAAAATAAATGCAACAGTCGATCATTATTTACTGACAGAAACGAGTTAGCGAGGAAAAAATCTATATCTACTTTATAAATGCATAGGCTGGATTTTAGCGAAAAAAAGATTTTTTGAAATTTCCAAAACACATTTTCAGTTTATTTAAGACTTGTCATTTTTAGAGGATAGTATTCACAACATACGCCATTAAATACGTCGATTGCTATATTTCAATGTATGATAATTGAAATTCAAATCCCCAAATGTGCACACAGGTTGCGTTTACGACTGTCAGATGAATCATAGAATTTCAATTTATAGTATGCGGAGAAATGAAAACCATTAAACGCCTCGATAAACATCCAAACAGATATTTAGGTTTAGCTTTCAAATTATTATATTACTAGTTGGTACCCGTCAAAACATGACGGCTAGATAGTAAATAAATGTACTTATACACAAATTATACTCAACACCATCATTGCCAAATGTTGAAAATCATAATGCGCAGAAACAAATTAATGTGTTTAAGTGGCCTCGAGCTTAGTATCTAAAGCCAAATTTAAAAATGTCACTGAGCATGCGCAGATAGCAATTTTTTAAAATGTAATTTATTGCTAACTAAACAGCGCGAACTAAAAATTTCAATCAGGTTTTATCTTATAGTTCACAAATATAATTATCATATAAATAAAAATGGCGGAGAGAGATCTAGAGACACTCCTCTGGATAAACGTGTTTATCATTAAAACGTGTCAATGAGCATGCGCAGAAACAGTGAGTTTCTAAAGACAGATTTAAACTTGCCACTGAGCATGCGCAGAAATCAATTTCTAATTGTAAATATTCGCTAATTAATAGAAATTGCGTTTACAAAAACCAAATTTGATAAATCTACAGATCACAATCTTTCGTTTAAGACCAAAATGAAGTAAATTGATGCAGTAGTTTTCTCACGGACTGCCGAAAAAGTCGGCTTAGCAACTTGAATATATTGATTTACATAGCATTTCCTCCTAAAATGGAGATTTTGACATTTGTTTGCAGAAAACAATTCATGTGGTTGAAAATGACATCTTAAGAATTTTTTCCTTTTTATATAATTTAATGAAGTAAACATTCAATCTCCGGTAAACTCCTAAAAAATCCATTTCCCATTTAATTTACCTGTAAGAAATAAGAAATATATTTATAAATACAATAGAAAGTTTTCTTATAGGTTTGTACATTTTTTTAACTCTATTAATATTTCCTTTTTCAAAAATCTGGCATGAATAAACTCATGCGACAATTAGAAAAATAATAGAAAGACAAATTATTCAACCAAACGCAAATTAATTTATCCTAAAATTATAAGTCGAGATTGCCGAAACAGAATGAGGAGGAGAAATTCATTTTCGAATACTTTTTCCCCCGGTTCCATGAAAAAAGATATGATAATATGTATGAGGACGTTGTCCAATGCTACACAGTAAAAGCAGAAGCTGACTGAGTTATTGCTTCCTCGCAGAAAGCGAGTTCAATTGATGTGGAATTTAGAGATTGAAAAAAGTACGGATGAATTAAAATTGTTTTAGAATGCGCTTTCGTCTTCTGTCAAAAGTACGTAAGAAAAGAATAAGTGGAAAAATAATGTATAAAGTTCTCTCATATTTTCGTTTTAAAATGTAATAACTTCATGGTACCTACAAGAAGAATTTGATTAAAGTATGCTTCAAAACAATCATGAATGAAGCTCTTTTCCATCTGTAGATGCATGCCACATCTAGATCGAAAAGAGCTACAATGAATATTTGACAGATGATGGCAGTTGTTGGGTTAGAAGAGTATAAATTATATTATTTTTACACTTTCGTAGAAGCTTACAAACCTATACATTTAATTGGCTCTGTGTTTCGTACCTTAACTCCTCGTAAGCATAATTTTGAGTAAAATATCACGTGATTTGTGTGAGACTTCCTGAAGAATGAAGAAGATAAAGAAATTCCATATAGAAAATACAAATTTTCACGAACATGCTACCACAACCTTCATATAAAAATATACATTGAGTAAACATTTACCCCCATATAACATATACAACAGAGAATTTTTTCTCAAAATTCATATTTTTCATTACCAGGAATAAAATAAAATCTTGCCTTCAGATGAAATAAGCATTATGCTATTCGATCTAACAAAGCGTAAGTTCAGAAAAATAAATGATGCTGTGAAAACATTTCAAGCTTTTTATCCAAGCGATAGTGGTAATTTCTTTCTTAAGAAATTGTGGCTTCTTTCTATCTCTACAACTAATTTGTTTATATTTCCTAGCCATGCGCATTTTAAACTTATTTCAAATTTAACAACAGCTGCTAAATAAACTATGACCGATAAAATGCCAATCAACAAACTTTATTTCACTTTGAGATCATACTGATCTTTCAGTTTTAGAAGTTGAAGTTACAATTATATAGAAATTTTATTGAAGGATTTAAATAGTTTGTTAAAATGGCAAAATCAACAGACCTCTTTAAAGTACAGACTCTCTAAAAGCATACTTTTCCCAATAATGTGAAAACAAAGGTCATCATAAGAAAAATTCTAAACTATCATGATTTTTATTCCAATAACCATTAAATTAACCCTGAATATTCTTTAAAATTTATCCAGAAGAATGCTATGAATTATGAAATTTAATCTTAAGCATTGATTAATTTTTTCAGAAATTTAAAATATATGTAAAAAGGTACTAAAATTCAATGTGAGAAATGATGTAGTTTATCAATACAAACTTCTTCTTCTTCTAATCCCGTGTCATTAGACAAACCCATGCATATCTTGTAGGCGAATCTGTTTCAAAACCTCCAAAGGTTTTTCAAAAACAGTAGATTGTCTGACTCCCAAACACAATAAAATATGGTCAGGACTAGCCTCTAAATTGCAGTTATGGCATGATGGGAAGATTTCCTGATGTTACTAAAAATCATGTTCTTAATGTAGCCAGTCCTTAATCTGGATAGTACTAAAAAGTTACTTCTTGAGAGATCCAAGTTTAAAACATCTCCGGTGCTCTTAAATCTGAAATACCAAAAGTGGCGAGGACCAGCCCTGCACTCCGTCAAAACTGCTCTCTTTAGAATGGAGAGGTAATCATCCTCAGAGAGAACTTGTCCACCAGGAGCGACCTCATCAAGGTTTTAAGGGGGCACACTACCTTTGACTACACTGAAATGACCGTAAACATGATCAAATTTGAGCTATTGAAACTCCAATAATATTAATATATATATATATATATATATATATATATATTTGTTTTATATCAAAATTACAATTCTTACGTTATATTTTGTACAAAACTAGAACTTGTAAATCCATGAATAATTTTTAGATTTTATTTTTAAATGTACACATTACTAAAAAGGGAAAAAAATCATTGGATGTTTCACGCATCATAAAATTAAGAAATATGCATACAGAAACTATTTTTTGGTCAAATTAAACTAATAATATACTCTAGTTTAATGTAAAACCAAAAAATATACAAAAATATAGTTTAAATTGAAAAATTTACATAAAATTTTTAAAAAATTAAAATTTAGCAATTTTTTAAGAATATTTTCAAGTGTCAAAAATTTTTTTACAAATTTATTTTTATTTTTTTGGTTTTAGTATGCAAAGAAGCTTAAAATACAAATCTGATAAAAATTTTGTGTGTCTAGCACACATAGTTTGGGAGTAACTGTGCGCGTAATCCAAAAATTTACATATTTGAGAAAACTGAAGTTAAAGTTGGAATATACATGGCAACAGAGTGAGCTTTACATAAACTCTCATAACTCGAGAAATAATGCGAATATTTTTATGCGGTTTTATGCATATTTGTCAGAAATGTCCCCAAAATCAGAATATAGCAAAAACCAAAATTCGATTTTTTGAAGTTTAAAAGGTGGCGTACCCTCTTAAACTCCACTTTTGTCTACGGTATCGGCGATCCAGTTGCCAGGAACACCTACGCGTGATGGTGTCCATGTGAATTTTCGCTTTACCCTCACGATGTAGAGATCCTAATTTAAGAGGTATGCTATACAGAAGGCTGTCAGTGCTCCAGAAGCAAGTCCTGAGAACCTGCGCTGCAGCCCTGGAATAAGTAAAAATCGTCGCAGAGATACTACTTTTAGTGGGGAGTTTGTCAAGCACTACTTTGATTGCTGCCAATTTACAATGGAAGGCAGATAAACCATTTTGTTGTTTAATTGAGATCTTTTCAAACATACCACCATTTATGATGAAAACCCCACTACCAAAGAGCCATTTTTCAAGAGACTACCATCTGTATATATACTTTGATGTCGCTGTCATCATTTTCAATAATCTCCAAAGCTCATGATTTATAAAAAGTCTGGATGATAGTATTTTTCCCCATTCATAACCTAAGGAGAGCTCTATGATCGAACTAGTTTTGTATTCATGCGGTGGGTAAGGAACAACACAGTGTTTTTTTCCCATGCATTGCAAGCATGCCTCCATCATTGGCAATGTTTGGGGGAAATAGCTTCTTCAGTCGAAGTAGAGGTTGCCAGTTTCTTACAAACTGATCATTACAAACTAATTCATTTTAGCTAATAAAAGGAGATATAGAAAATATGGAAAACATGATAAAAACATTGTATTGGATTTGTGGCACTCATCTTTAATGGTTATACCATTAGAATATTGAAATACGACTAGGATAAATGAAAAAATCTATTTTATATTGAAGTTTCAAGATTTTGAAATTAAATAGTTTCAAGACACATGATTTGATGCCAGCAGTAATAAATATAATTTGAATCGTAAAAGATAGATGCAATTATGGGGGAAAATGAATTTAAGCAGCATTGTTAGACGTAGCTTGATACAGAACTCATAATTTTTAAAAGAAAGATAGGGATCTTAGGTCAAAATCAGAAAGTTTATTGATGCAATGGGGTAGATATAAAAGGGATGTAGGAAAATGATGGAAGGAAATATAGTATTTAATATGGAAGGAAAAACATTAGATGTGTAGAGATCACATTATTATAACAGTAAAATTTCCCAATAACATGTATGAGGCTTTATTATAAGCCTCATGCATGTACGTGTGGTGAAATATTTACTTTACATTAGCAAAACTGATTTCTAGTCACGAATTTGAAATACCGATAAGGCTTTCTTTGTCAGTAGCTGAGCAACAAAAAATGCTTACGTTGCAAACAATGACAGGCCAAAAAAGCAGGCCGTATATCCTATCTAAATTTACGGTGAATATGGCTCACATTCGCTAATTTATAGTGAAAATTATAGGGTCCTTCTCCTATCATTATTGGCTAGTTTTGTAGTTTAATTTTTATTATAACATATGTGCTGTGTCAAGCAGAGTGACGAAACTCTAAACAATATCAAAGTAATAAAAGATGCAGAAATACTTGTGCAAAGTCTCTCAGAATCACAAGGAGAAATTTATTTATTTTTTTGCACTTACTGAAAAAGTTTATTTCTTTAGTTGTGTTCAAAGTAAAAAAACAAATCTCAAAAATGTAATTTTTTTAATCAAAACTTTTGCATTGCTTTGCATTTTGCATTTTGTGGACAGCATACGAAACAAAGCGGGAAAAGGCCGCTCAGCCGACAAACGTCGACTAAGTGATGGATACACGCAAATTTTTGGACATCTGGATTTTGGTGGAACAGTGCATTCTCATATATACTGAGATGTCTTTTCCCACTGTTAACACTTTTTTTGTTTTTAAATTGCAGCTCAAAAGAAGTTCTTTAACAAGTTGCGGTGAAAATGCAAAGAAATTCATTTTTAACTATAACTAGCGTCCATCTATAATACATAGGATACGCTTATAAGTAGGGTAAGTATCAATGTTTCACTAGATTGTGAAGCGCTAAGGTCAATTAAATTTTCTAATACGATTGCAAGATAGAAATTAACAGATTGGGGTCTTTTATTTCTACTCCTACCTGAAAAATTATATTACTGAATTTATTGTCCTCTAACACACATTATTATTAATTAAAATTGTAAATTATAAATAAATATCTATCTTTCTATTTTACACAAACATTAATTTTAAGAGAATTGATTTAATGCATTAATAATATACATCTGAAACATTCTTCATTGTCATCCACTTTATCCAGGCTTTCGATTTAATTTTCTTTGTTACGCAATTGTTTTCATGTGTATAGATGCCAGAGGTAGAGATTTTATGTACATCATAAAAATATAATAAATATTGTAGAAACTTATGTCTTTCTATAAAAGTGTAAGTTATCTTAGTTTTACACATTTTGATCCTAGCATCTAAGTTCAGATTGACAATAAATGTATGTAATTTTGCACTCGAGGCTATCATAAAGTACGAATGAATAAATGCAAATAAATCTTAAGGCACCTAATCAATACTACGATTCATGCTGAAAAAGAATAGAATATTTAGCCAATCCAATAAGGCTCTATGATGTCTTATAGTGTACATTCTCATTCAAGTTTTATTTTTCACTTTCAAACAGATTATTTCCAGGTATCGAATTCGCAATCTTCTAAATGCATGTGTAAACCAATACTCTTACTAAGCCATGCCATGTTCCTTTCGATTTAGGCTGCCTTGTACAAACCCTATTGGATTCGCTCACCTCAATGTTAAGCTATGGAGAAAATTTGTCTACTATTTACAACTACATAAATACTGATAGTCAAATAAAAATGGCATTTTCAGATAGCCTGAACATTTCTGCACCTTGCAGCAGTATTCATTTTATAAATTTCGTCCACAAAAGGAATTGATCTGTGTTTAAAACACACTATACCAGATTTTCTTCCAATAATTTAAATTTAAAAATATTATTTGCAATTTAAAAAAAAACGAAAATTGCCCCAATGTGTGAAATTTCTTTCTTTATTCCGGAGTGCAATTAAAAAAATTTAAATTCGAGTCGGCAATCCTTAGACAAATTTTCTCTATAGGTTAACATTGAGGTGAGCAAATCCAATAAGGTTAGTAAACAGCAGCCTTAAACCTAATGCTCATCCTCACTTGGGACAGACTGATAAGCTCAAAATTCTAAATGAATTTTAAACATCAGAGTAATGACTTTTATGACTACAATATTACCACAGTAACAACTTTTATTTTAAACACCCCAGTAAACACCACAGTCTCAACCACATACTTGCATATTGCATTTCACTTTGAAATAATGTGTCTGGCCCACATTAATTCAGAGTCTTCCACTATCCTGATGGATATACTTACCATTACAAAGTGCTGTTAGGATATTTCCGAATGAACCTCATGAGAAAGAGTTTTTTTAATTAAAAAACCTGAATTTTGCAAAACGGAGTGGAGAGTTAGTTAACCCAAAATGTTACCTCATAAATGCTATATAGGGGTGGGATTTAAGTATTGTCGATTTCAACCTGTTAGTTTTGAAGACTTTTTAAAAGTAAGCGCAATATTTTTACAATTAGATGAATTTTTTGTTCTAACTGATATATTTTTATGATTAAAAAGAAACTGATTGTTGATGTTTAGAGTGAATTTTCCTATATTATCCGAGAAATAATAATGCTAACGAGAAAGTGCCAAAATCATATTGAGGAATATAAATTTAGAAAGTCGAAATGTGGCAAATTCATTCTCTACTTTTTCTGAAAAATATTATCCTGAATTTTATTATAAAATATACACCTTTTATCTTTTAATTTGCGAGAAAATTGATTGCATGTGGATGAAATTCGCAATTTCATATTAGATGTATATTTAATTATGAACTCATGTGTTAAGATAATTTTATTTTTTATTTTTTGTGTTATAAACACAGTTCATTCTTAAAATTATCCAACGATATTTGAAACGCACTCTCGCCGTTGGTTTGTTTTACTTACCTGTATATTCTATGAATATACTTTTATAAAACTGAATTGAATTCACCAAAATTTAATATACAATTTTTTAATTAATATACACTCTGTCACAAAAAAAATATGCAACCAGAAGAAATCGAGCTACTATCCCGAAACTTGGCAGGAAAGTAGTCTGGTAAGAGATATGCAAATGATTAAAATTTCGACGTCATTGAGTCAAGGGTAAGCGTGCTATGCGCATATGAGATGCGCAGCTGGGAGAGTTTAAAAGCATGATTGCTCGTGTCATAGGGTTATTCATACAAATCTGTCGACTTGGATGGACGGTATTGTGACTAGAGATGCCTCTGAGACGTAACCGGTGACAGTACGAACAATTGTCGGACTTTGAGAGGGGGCTTATAGTAAGCCTCAGAGAAGCAGGTTGGTCGAACAGGCGTATCGGCCGCCACCTCGGTCGGAGCGGTATGATAGTTGCTCGGTGTTGGCAACAATGTATCCCGGAAAGGATAGTGTACCGTCGCGGAGGGTCAGGGCGTCCCAGGAACACAAATGCACGCGAGGATCGCGCAATCATAAGAGCGGTTATAGTCCACCCCAACAACATGGCTAGAATCGGTTCGACGCCCTTTACCACCTTCCAGACATCCAGTGGTATCAAGGGAAACTATTCGGAAACGACTGGCCGACGCAGGTATAAGGAGCCGACGTCCATTAAGACACCTACCACTGACCCCACATCATAGGCAGTGTCGATAGGATTTTTGCCGACCTTGGGTAAGCTGGAGTGTGATCGACTGGAGGCGTGTGATCTTCAGGGATGAATCCCGATTCAGTCTTAATGCTGATGACCAGTGCATACGCGTGTGGAGGCGGCCAGGACACCGGTCTGATCCGGCATTTGTTGTCGAGAGGCATACGACGATTACACAAGGTGTGACAGTGTGGGGAGCGATTTGTTGGGACACACGATCACCTGTAGTCGTCCTTCAACGCACTTTGACGGCACGCAGTTACGCGGACGAAATTTTAACGCCAATTGTACTGCCTATGTTTTCAAGTCGCCCAGGTGCCATTTATCAGCAAGACAACGCTCGTCCACATACTGCGCGACTCTCCCAACAATGTCTTCAAGGATATGACGTACTCCCATGGCCTGCCAGGTCACCAGACCTCCCGCCAATAGAGCACGTCTGGGACGTGCTTGGAAGGCAACTGCAGCTGTCCCGGAATACTGGTGAATTAACTGCGCATTTGCAAAGACTATGGCATGATCTTCCGCAGGGGGTCATAGGTGATCTTATCGATTCGATGCCACGCCGTGTTTCAGCTTGTATAGCTGCCAGATGTGGATTTACTACTTACTGATTTGTAACATTTTTCATGCCATATCTTCTTAATAAAACGATCTATTCTTCTGAATTTGTAATCATTTGTTTATCTCCTCATACACTACATACATGATAAGTTTCGTGGTAGTAGCTCGTTTCCTTCTGGGTGCATATATTTTTTTGTGACAGAGTGTATTCAAGTAGCTGAGTAAATCTGTAGAGACGTATAACTGATTTACTGGATTATTTATGTAAACCGTTTTATGAGAAGAATTGAATTAGTTTGTCAGAATCCGATTCTATTACTCTAACAGCACAGACAGTCGCACTGAGCTCACAGCGCCTTGGCAGATGTCCAATTGAAGTCACAGTGGTGACCAAAATTTGACCGCGCGGTACAGTCATCAGAAGTTTTTCAGGAGACTTCGTAATTGCCACTGCGACAGTTAATTTGTGACAAGACATCATATAACGTTTCATATAATGACATCATATAACGTTGTTCTGCAACTGTTCAAATAATTCGTCTTTTTGTGTCGCCCTGATAATTACATTATTAGGAGTATTTATTAAAAGTATTGTGACATATAACTAACTACAAACTCAATCTTTTTTATTATTTTAGTCAAATTTACCTTATGTTTAGATTCTTAATATCTATAAAATACTGGTTTCTCTGTGATCGTTTCATTATTCAACAACTAAATTGAACTTTCGCTGGGTTTCGCTGCGAGAGAAAGTTGTACTTCTTGCTACTCTTCAAAATGCTGCCTTTCAACAGCTTTCTTTGTCTGTAAAAATATTATCTAAAATTACTGTATTAAAGCTTTTCATTAAATTCTATTATGATTGCTATTACTTTTCTAATTTTTTGTTGCTTGAAATGCAACTTTTTATTGTAACTAATTAAATTAAATTTAACTTAGGTGAAAGGATTCTTTTTCACTCGACTAGTGAGGAAAACTTTGTCGATAATACATATTTAAATTGAAATGTATGAATTAAATATGTAAACAATTTAAAAATCGTTTGAAGCTTGCATATAAAGCTATATAAAGGTATTATAGTAAGGCATAGGCATATAAAGGTACAGAACTCTCTTGTACTCAGATGTAATAAATCAGTGACATGATTAGTAATTAAAAATGTCTATTCTTTACTAACAGATTTGGTGTACATAAATGATCTATTTTAGTAAGTTCTAACATAAGTAAAAGTTGTAAAATTTCATCTCGAACAATGTCTCCAATAGAAAGATCCCTTTGGAGAGGCTCAAAAATCTTTTGATTTTTTTAAAATTCGCCCGAAGGTAGCTTAATGCGTGAGAAATATACTCCTAAAAGAGGTTTTGAAAAATACCTACTGGAACAAAAGTTATTAATGAAAATGTTGATGTTGTTTCTAATCCCTCCTAGCCGGAATTTTTGCAGACCAGGTACATACATGCTATCGGGATGAGGGGTGCAAGTCCGGTTTATAATGGCACCACAAGGGTCGGAGTCGATTTAGTCAAGTGCCAGCGCAATTTTGACTCAGCAGCCTGTGGGGCGGCATCTCGAGGGATCCTACCCTTTCCCACCCTCTCTGACCTCATAGAGGAACTTTCCAGTCTACGGATTTAACGTGCCTATATCCGGCCTAGACACGGAGATATTTAACGGCGCTTGTCAGGATTTGATCCGAGCACCCACAGCATCGAAAGCCGACACGCTACGCTAGACTACCTCGAGCTCTGTTGAAAATGTTTGCAACACATGTTTTTTTAACGTCCGCTGACCAATAGTCATACCTTTCTCTGCTCCAATATTGCGCAATCCCTCATTTAGGAATTTCTGGATTCCATGGTATTTGGTTTAATTCTGGAGCAGAGTATTTTAAAAAATCCGAAAGCAGAGCATTTTGATATTTGTTTAGGTATAACTAAATACATCATTGAGACTTACTGTTCTCATGTTTTTAATTTTTTAACATTTGCTTTTATTGTAAAAACAGCTGTAAGTTTTATATGTTTAGCACCGTATTTGGAGTAATAAAAGATAATCAGGGGGTAATGAAATATAATTGAATTTTAAGGCAATATAATCGAGATTTAACGAATAGATACTCTCAGAATTTTTATATTAAATCAAAAAATCCCGAATACAATTTAAAGATAGAACAAAGGATCACTGTACGAAATTTTGTAGAAATAAATAACGACGAATTTTTATACAAACTTTTCATATAAGCAAATAGTGAAAAATTCCATTCTGATTTAGACTGGAAGTACTGATGTACAGTGGGGCACGCTCAGACGGTATAGCGTATGAGTGTGGTACCTGGAAATTTAATCATCGTAGAAACATGTGGTTTACGTTATATGTTACTCTAAATGCTCTATAGCGTGTTTTAATCAAAGCAAAAAAATCTGATTATTTAAAAACTTTATTTCCTATATGAATAGACGTAAAAAATCAATAATTTATGTTGGTATCATACCACTTGTTTCAAATTTATACTATTAGATGAGCAAAATTATTAGGTTGTGTTTTTGCATTTCTTAAATTATAACTATTCTTAAAAGATTGTAATCTGTATTTCCTGCGCCTTCTGGTTTTTTTGTTTGTTTGTTTGTTTTTTTGAAAAAGAAATTACTTTTTTTCTTATTCTAATGTCTTAAATATTTTTAAAGACATGTAAATATTTTTAATTGCATTTTTGCCGAAATAAATGATACTGTATTGAATTTTCAATATGAAAAAAAAGTTCTAAACGATTAAAAGTAGTTTGAAAGGTTGAAGATTACAGGTGTTTTTTCTACTGTTTAATAATTTAGTTTGGACACAAAAATTCTTTCAAGTTATATTTCATCATGATACAAGTAAATTTAACGAACCATGGCTGAAACATTTACTTATTAGGAAGTCAAGGCTACATAACTTTCTTTGTTATTTCTCTATATCATAACTGCATAAACAACATATACTTTTAAAAAAAATTTGGAAAGCTACGTGGACTAGCGACTATAATTTATATTAAGTTCTTGAGATCTCTTTAAAAAATACATTTGGGTTATGGACATAGTCGATCTCTCAACTTCAAGACTACTTCCCTTTACTAAGAGTCGTAAGGTTTTTTTCAGTAAAGCCAGAAACATTTGCCAAATTCTTATTTCAATAAGAGGTATAAAGTGAGTGATTCAACCTATGCTAGCCTTTCCAAGTAAGCGAATTTTTAATAGTTCAGTTAGGAAGAAATTCCCCAAAAAGATACTTAAAATAAGAATTATAGTTATTGGTTATGTTAATATGTGAAAAGCAAAATTTTAACTTTATTCTAAACCTTTTATTAAGCATAGTAACATTTCATTTAATGTAAAATTTTTCAGAACATGTGACAATTTGATCAATTGGATTCGAAATCTTTTCTTTATTTTTAAAAGATTATGTTTAACCAGTATTGATTATTGAATAGCCTGTATTTGTGGTAGATGGGGCTCTAAGTTAAGTTTGATCGCTATTTAGGAAAAATGTATTAGCTTGAGAATGAGGTATTTTCACTTTTAAAATTTTCGATTGACCTTCCGACTTAACATTCTCAAAGTTATTGAAAAAAAATGTAACCGTGCTTTAATCTGGGTGGATTATCTGATAGATAAACAACACAAAGTTATTGTTCCTACACTGATTTTGCTAGTATAAAATCAACGTTAAGTATTCTCATGACAAGTTTCCTTCGTTGTTCAGTAAAATTACTAAAATAATGTTGTTAAAAAGTAATTTATGGTAATCAAAAAACGCTTCATTACTCTCTTTTCCCGGATCTCTCTCTCCATAGCGAAAATCTGGAGTAAAACATCCCTCATATCGTTAAAGAAAGTGCGTTAAAAAGCTAATGTAGAGGCCCCGAAGGAAGAAAGAGATGTTTGCGTGCTCGGAGCCCAATTTATGCGTGCTCTCGTCACGATATCCATGAGGGAAATAAAGAATGAGCATGGGCACGGTGACATTATTGGCAGATATTATGCACAGGTTTGAAGAAAGAAAGGAAGATCGATAGAACAAATCTTATTTGATATCATGAAGCTGGCACAATATTTTTAGGAGGTGACAACGAAAACTGCCTTTATGGCAAAAATAAATGAGGCATCATAAACATTTGCATTTCAGTATTTTATGTTATAACTTCTAGAAGTGAGAAACTATGCCAGGATTATGTTTTTGATATTTATTAGTGTCATTCACTGACCAGTTTGTGTATGTAGCTATGACTGCAAAGAAATGTATCTCAAAGCAGTATATTTTCTAATAATTCTCCTAACTACGTTAATCTCTCCTAACAACTTGCTAAACTGTAAAAAGCATCTTTATTTTAATAATTCAACTTTTATTTGAGAACCTTCTTTTCACATTGAAAATTTCAGACTGTATTTTTTTCTTCCACTAATATACGATAGTAAATATATACAGGGTGTTCCAAAATTCGACCGACAAATTCAGAGGGGTGATAATAGGCATCAAGACGAGTAATAATCACATAAGAATGTATAAGAAACGAAAACCTGACGCTGGAGGGCGCTGTTTACGTAATCGGACGGTACCTCTTACCAACGACACTAGATGGCTGGAAATATCGCATTTTTTCTGGAGGAGGTAGAAAACTTAAAAACAAAACAGAATCAGATAGGAATGTGGGGAAATTCAGACAGAAATGTTAGCTTTTCATTTCTGCATCATTGCTTATCCTCTAGCTGATCAGGTTTGCGTTTCCGGTCACACATTCCTATCTGATTTTGTTTTGTTTTTGAGTTTTCTACCTCCTCCAGAAAAATGTGATATTTCCGACCATCTAATGGGCTTGGTAAGAGGTACCGTCCGATTAAGTAAACAGCGCCGTCCGACGTCAGGATTGTGTTTCCGGTCATACATTTCTATGTGATTATTGCTCGTCTTGATGTCTAAGAGAGCTTGAAGAGTAGAAAATAAACAACACAACATGAAAAGTACAAAAGCCAAAGTATAAACTCATTTCTACTTTAAGGACTGACAAAGTATCTTAGAGTCTTAAAACCAGTACAATGCAAGCAGTGCAATCCAAAGCCGTACAATGACTGTCCAAACTTCGTATATAAAAAAGTACACAGACTGACAAGCAATTTGGCACATACGTAGGACGTAGCATACATGTTTAAAATAATCTACTCCATTGGTTCCAAATTTTGATATGGATTTCCTTGTTTCTGTATCCATACTGCGGAATGGCGGACTTAAATTTTGTCATCTTCAGTACAAATTATATTCAAAAGCGAATAATAAACTAACAAAACATTTAATACAAAGTACGATAATAATTTAATACAGGGGAAAATTTAAATACTTCAGTTTTAATGCTTTTTTTATTTCCAATGGCACATTAAAAGACAATTGACCATCAAAAAGACAACAATAAATCTATAAATGAAAGCGAGCAATCCAGTAGCGTTCCCAGATTGATGTCCGAGGAAGAGCAGGACATCTGGACAGGTGAGGCAAGTCCATTTCCTCGTGAAGATCACACAAGGTACAAAGAGGGTCAGGAACCACGTTGATGCGACATAGATGTTTACGCAGGCAATCGTGGTCAGATATTAGACGAAACATGGCGACAGACTTCATCCTAGGCCACTGAGGGACATTAAGAATCTGATTAAGCCACGGTTTATTAAGGTTGCGATTTTTGAATTCTTCGCGGAAAGAATTCCTGAAGATGTTCTTTACTAGATATTTGATATTATTAAAAGGAAGTCTGGGATTAGTTCTCTGAAGGACAGAGGCCCCCTTCTTTGCCAAGAAGTCAGCCGCCTCATTTCTCTGGATTCCACAGTGGGCCGGAATCCACTGGAGAACTACTATCTTATTATTACTGGCAAGTCAGTTGAGGAGATTTAATCAATTATCAGTTTTAATGATATTAGGAATGGAAATAGACGGAACATAAGAGGAACGCAGGACACAGAAATGAGTTAAATTACACTTTATTCTAAAATTTCTATTGCTTATTACCTTTTGCATTTTGTCAAAAAAGGTTTTTGCAGTTAATCTAGAATTCAGTAATTAATGATGCAGATTAAAGCACCAATAAATTGTAAGGCATTCGGTCAAGCAGTAGGTATTTATGAACGGGACATCCAATGTGCAAACGCTTTTCCCTTTCACATTTTACCCATAAAGATTCCTTCAGAATTTAAAGTCCCCTGCATATTAATGATCACAAGAAATAACTATAATTTAGATGAAATTGAAAAGGGAAAATAAGGATGTTAATGCATTTAATTATAGCAACAAAAAAGTCATTAAAAACTTTAATTAACTTCCTCCTTTGGAAATCAGTATCCGAGAAACTTTTCCATTTCAGGAATGATGGCATTTATCTATCAATGGAGTTAAACACAGAGTATTTCGATAGCAAAAATAAAAAGATTAACGGACACGAGTAGGCAAGACATCATTTACCTTCATTTCTTATTAAAGGAATGGGGTAAAATGAAATACAAAATGATTTTTAGTTTACTCACCAAAATTTCGAAGTTTTTCTCTGAATATATATGTACAAGCTGAATACCCGTGCTTCGCTACGGAGTACATTCAAATTAAATACAATGGTCAATGTATGGTTATTAATTTGTATGTTTAATATCCATAAAGCATACTAATTTGAATTAAATTCTTTCAAAACTTCCATCTCAATTAGTCTAGCTGTTAAATTTTGTCTTCTACCGTATTTTAATATTTTTTTTATCAATTTATTTAGCTCTTATGCACGTGACTCAAAATTAATTTGATGTATCACAAAAAGAAAATAAAATCCCGTGATCAGCATTTAATAAATTAAATTCTAAAAATTTATCTTTAAAAATTCACTAAAAATCAAAAAATGAAGGTATAGATACGAAAAAGATTTCATTTCAAAGGAATTTTTATGATCTTTCTCGTGATATAAATTTTATAACCCTCAAACTATTATTTTAAAAGCAAACTTTAAAGAATGTTACAAAAACAGCTTAAAAATTTAATTTAAAAAATCTAAGAAGAGTTTTTCAAAAATCTTTATTAGTGCACCCCTACACAATAAAATGAATCACCATGTGAAATTTCATCCCTTTAGGTCCGGCGGTTTGGTCTGTGCGTTATCTGTCAGTCAGTTACGGAACTGTTTTATATATATAGCTAATCTTAATTTTCCTATGCAAACTTAGAAATCCATGGAAATAAATTTTGTAAAATGTAGTGCCAAGTTTTTAAAATTAAAAATTTTCTAGTAGTTAATGCTTTTACAAAGAATGACATTACTGATGGCTCAAATAAAAATTTAAATTGTTTACTGAAAAATTATAATAAAATTAAAATATTTTTGAAAGAATGCACATTTCATTTGATGATCTATTGTCTCTCTATTCTAAAAAAAAGTAACTGCCGCTGCTGTCGAAGCCGCTGTCAAAAGCTTGTCACGCTATCTCCTCCGAAACTGCTGGGGGTATGAGGTCGAGACCAATACCAATAGATGCAGAACAATGTGGGGAAGAAAGTAAGACATGTCTCATCTTCGTCGGCATTTAAGTTTGTTTTTTATTTTATGTTTTGTTGAAAAATATTGACTTTTTCATGTTCAGATTACGATAACTCGCCAAAAAAGGATCTTAGAAATTTGATTTTTTTACAATCTAAGACTACAGATATTTCTCCTTCAAACAAGACCTCATTTGTTTAAAAATAATTTAAAACAGACTAATATTTTTATTAAAATTTAAAACCCACTTTTTTGACAAATTTATGCGTTTCGACAAATATAAGTTCGATGCTCTTAGATTTATTATGTTACAAAAAAAATATTTACATCATCTGGAAGACGAAAGCTTCCTCATTCATATAAACCTCATTTCAAGTCTCTATCTTAAAATTTCGATTTTTAATTGAATTTTAAAGAAATACTTCAAAAAAATTTTCTCATTCGCTTCCTTCACAGAAGGACATGAAAGAAGATCCAATTTGTCACCCATAGGCGGGCTTCAGGGCGACTGACAACAGTAAATGGCTGTTACATTGCCCTAGAATCACCCCTATGTATCTCGCTATTAGCCATAACAGAGGAGCGAGCGTAGCGAGCCTAGGGGCAAAGTCCCTAGTCAAATACAAAAAAATGGAATTCAAAAATATGCAATGGGTAATCTGTGACCAAAAAATACTACCAGACTATAAAAATATACTATATACTATATACTATATACTATCAAAATTTCCTGCAAATCGATCATCCGCAGTTTTCAAACTGCAGTTATTACTGTTCCAGAGCTTCGTCATTAGGACGATAGTTGTGCTATACGGTAAATACTTGGCAGGGAAACAATCGTTCCCAAAATCAACCTTTCTCAGTGAAAAAGAGTTAGATTTTCGTTCCCAAGCTGCTCGCTGCGAGTGCCATTCCAGACCACATATTTGTTTATTTCTCATTAAAGTAATGTTTGTGTCGAAACCGATTTGTCCCAAGCAATGGTCCCTGAACTGTCTCATTTTAAAGTTCCTTATAAGAAAGCATGTGTTTAATGTTTAACCTAACCATACCTATTTGGGACAAAACTTACAAATCTTTTGAAAGTTAAAAAACAAACAAATTGTATGTAGACAGAAATATCGATATACTATATTCTTAAAAGCTGAACCTGGCAATAATTACCATAAGTCTTTTCACATACATGTAAACAGTTTGTTGCTGTTTGCCTATGCGGTACACGTGCCAATGAAGACAATAACACTTAACGGCGAAAATCTTTGTATTTTTTCAATGAGAGCACCGTATACGCGAACCAACACCCCCCCCCCCCTCATGCCTCATTAATTTTGGCAGAGCACCCCCTGGGGCGACATCTGAGATCGTACCTTCTCCCATCCACCAACGTCATAGAATGACTTTACGGTCTACGGATTTAATCTGCTCATATCCAGTCTAGACATGATGGCATTCAATGGCACTCGTCGGATTCAAACTGAGCATCCAACTGAGCCCAACGCACTTCCACTAGGTTACCTCGGGTCACATACATATAAACGTAATATCTATTATTTAGCCATAGTATTTTGTTGGAAAATTCTCTTTGGAATTTTCTCTTTGGAATAAAACTTTCTCACGATTTTTTGCTCATAAAAGCTAAAAAGGATAGCTTGATCGAAATAAAATTTTTTTTTAAAATTCGACGGGAAATAGTCTTAGATGAAAATATATTTTAAATGTTGTTGATTTCAAATGTATTCCGTACGAAATCCTAAAACTCACAAAATTAAATCACAAACTCTTTTCAAAGAGTTTGTGAAAACTCTGTTCAAAGAGTGTCTTTAGTAAATTACTAATATGTAGACCTCAGTCACTGAATATTTTGAAAATTATCCAGTTAGCTCTAATTGTTTGGATTCAATGCAAGTAACATGCTATATAACTGCCATTTAAACACCAACCTGTAGGGGAAAAAACAAAAAAACAGACGTCCTGTCTAAAGTTTGAACCTCTGAAAAATATTGACACATCGAGTTTTCAATTGAAAATACAATATACAGCAATTTTATGGTAGAGGAATTTATCTAAACCTGCCTTAGATCACAGACAGCTGATTACTCACACGGACGATTTTTGGTTGAAGAAAGGACAAAAGAAACTGTCACTCAGAATTTCACTCCCAAGTGAAATATTTCATGCCTTTGTTTAACAGTTCCTCTCAGCAAGTCTGGGCAAAATAGATTTTCCGGGGAGAAATTCGCTTAACCCGATAAGAAGTCTTTATAATAGAATTAGGAGAGAACTCGAGGAAGAAATATGCCAATTTTATTTTGAAATTCCCCACAGCTCAATAAATTTGACTGCTCCTCAAAGTAGCGTTCAATAAAATATACATATATTGTATATAATAGAAAATTTAAGTCAAAATTTCTGATTAAAGTAGGAAATTACTAATACTTCTTGATATATATTTACATTCAGTTTAATATATAATGTAATTTTACCCCTCATGATGTACTGAACTATTGGCAGAAAAGGGACAGTTAAGTTTTCAGAAGTTGAAAGAGGAAGGTTGCTTATAGAGGGACACATATTTCGACTTTTAATGGTTAAATCGTTAATTATTTAGAAGAAAACTATTCGCAAAACTTCAACTCCTTAATTACCCTTAAAATAGTTTTAGGATAAAAGAGAATACATTAAAATCAACTAGATATAATAAAGCCTTATAAAATAAGACAAACTTGGATACTTCAGCAGAAATATTCAGCATCCATCTCAAAATTATTAAGATATGCTCCCGCTCTTAAGAATTTTGCAATATTATTGTAGAAAATCTTCAAGAAAATTTGATCTTTAGTTGATTGAAGGCTCAAAAATACTAGCTGGATTTTTAATTGCTACGTGTTACGAGAATTTAACACTACTCATACCTGTAGCTTCATGATCCTTGATTTTAACTTAATTCTCCTGTCTATTAGCTTCGAGGTATGTACGGATTTCCGACTCACTTTGAAAAATAAATTTGGCATACTTTTAGTAATCATTGAAATTTCACTTAAACTGTCAACTGATCTCTTCAATGAAATCGTATTCTCAAAAAGTTTGAAAATTTGTCTTAATCAAAGAGATTATCAACTTCTGAGAGGAACTCTAATGTAATGGAAATTTGTAAAGCCCCAATACACTTTTCTGTAATTTTTTTACATCAGTTGATCGAATTCAATTCAAGGGAATGGAATTAAGTAGTAGAATAATAGTATATGAAAAAAAGAGTTTTATATATTATCTAAAACAGATTACCAATTGGCATCTTGGATCAATATAACAGGGATCATCTTTTGTCAAAAAGAAAATTGTTGTTTACATCAGTAGAAAGAGCTAAAAATTATATAGAGAGATGCATATCCATTATAAATTAATAATAAATCTGAAATTCTTATGAATGTTTTTAGCTTATTTAATCAGTAGTGTGCTAAGCATCTTAAAAGCTTTAAGCGAAACCAAATTTGGAGACTTCCCCTTACTCCTTTTTGAAGACTTCCCCCCTAAGGCCGAATTTCGTAAGTCATCACGAAATTCGGCCTTACGTCAAATCCTTTCTTTTTACCTGAAAAAAAAATTGATAACAATTTTTCATCCTATATTTTGTATTTAATTTTTTTATCACTCGTAACTTGCATAATTATTTTTAATATTTCTGTTAGCACAACCTATAGACAAATTTAATATTTAAACTAAATACAAGCAAATTTTTAAAATGTTTTTGTTTTAAACATTAAAATAAGTAGCTTGAGACATTTAAAGGAACATGAAAGCAAGTATTGAATATTATCTATAAATAAATTTCAATATACAAATATAATAGGACTAGCTTTAAGCACAGTTTTCAATAATACTTTTTTTGGTTGAAGATTTTAGAATTTATCAAGAGATTCACAATCAAACGTTTGTTTGTAATTTCTACTCGTATAACAATTTTAGACAAATTATTCGTTAAGTGAGTGGTTGTTGACGAAATACGCAAATAGCTTTTAGCCTGGTTCGGCAGTGAAACTGGCGTTACTAAAGAATATAGTACAAAATAAGATTAATAAATAAATAAATATTCTACATTTTAAAAAGATTATTTAAATTAATGTTTTCGAATTAAACATTAGACATTATCTAGATTCAACTCATCAGTTTAATCAAGGTTGTATACTATTTATTATACAGGTAAAAACAAGGACCAATTTTCGGAAGCTCTAAGCGTAAAATTAATGTTTTTGCAAAACTTTCCGAAATCACAGGATATACCAGCACTGAAATCTTTATGACCTTCAACGCATTGTTGAAATCGTAGCGAATAAACATATCAAAATCTTGTAATATAGCCGAAGTTAAAATACCAAAATTCGTTATCGGATTTCTATACAAGGATAAATAAAACGTTTAAGGCTTTGCTTCAGTCCCTTAATATGATTATCTAACAAAAATAAAGGCTTGAAAATATATGAACAACTTGAGATCCTTATAAATCACTTTCCTTTTAAAAATAATTTTTTATTAAAGAGTTGTACAATTAAATGCGCATTTTTTTTACCAATATGCATTCATCTCTGTAATTTTGAGCTTCAGGCACATTAAAAATGGCCCCCTATCCTCCCTTACCATGTTATTGAGCTTTATGATTGTATCAAGATTGATCAAGATTGTATCAAGATTGTAACAGAAGCTACCCCTTTAAATCTTCAAGATTAATTTTAAGAAGTTGTTACTTGGTTATATGTTCTAAATTTTAAGTTGCACGTTAAAAACTCTTTTGATATCAGACAATTTCAGGGATTATAAAAAGTTCATTTACGAGAAATAGCTTGATCTTTTAAAAGAATTTCTAATATTTATGCTGTTTTAATTACAATTAGTAGCTATTTACGAGATCTTAGGTTACTTTAGTTTGCCATACACGTTCATATGGTATGACACCTACGAACAGCAGCTTATCAACAAAAAAATTTTTGGAGCTCAGTTCCCTCAAGACTGCTGGGTACTAAACCTATTGGATTCGCTCACTTGAATGTTAACCTATGGAAAAAATTTCTCCAAGGATTGCCAACTTGGATTTATTTTTCTTTAATTGTACTCCGTAACAGAGAAAGAAATTTTACACCTTGAAGCATTTTTCATTGTAAAAAAATGCAAATAATATTTTTTAATTTAAATTATTCGGGAAAAAATCTGGTATTTTGTGTTTTAAACGCTCATAAATTTCTTTGGAGAATAAAATTTATAAAATGAATCCTGTTTGCAAGGTGCAGAAATGTTCAGGCTATCTGAAAATATCATTTTCATTTGATTATCACCATTTATGTAGTTGTAAATAGTAGACAAATTTTCTCCATAGGTTAACATTGAGGTGAGCGAATCCAATAGGGTTAGTACCCAAGAGCCTTAAGTATTTTTATCTAATTATACAGGAAACAAGAATAATAGAATTTTGAAGTATTTTGTGATAGTTCCCCAGACTTACTCTCGGAATCTCCTTCATTCACATTCAAATCAAACTTTGTCATACGTATCCTCTTAAAAATTGTGGATACTCCCTTCTTTAGGGTTTAAACCATTGGCCTGGGAAGCGACAGATATTGAAATCTATTCCTATTCCGACCTTAGTTATCTACTCAAATAAAATAAATGTGAATATTGACAATGAGTAAAATATAATCGTTACAATTAGACTCGTATAGAAATCGAATTAAAATAGTATTTAACTTTCTGTTGAAATACCACATTCTACAACTTGAATCAACTGTTGGGAGATTCATTGCCTTTTATACATTTTACCATTGGTCTTGCTATGTTCCATCATCTCTCTTTCGCTGAGTCAGCAGATAGATGTAGTACCGACAGACTATGAGTGGTAACGTAGAAAAACTCAGAACCGTGCCCCTCAACAGTCGAACTATAAAATGTAAGAGTAACCACAGCTTTGAGCTGAGTTTCAAAGACATACAGACTAGTAAGTTTTCAGGATCGAGTCCTTCGAAGGTATTCTGACGTCAGTGAGAGCAACTGGAAGTCTCCATAAATCATCTCGAAATTAAAAGTACCAGAATTTGAAACAAAAAAAGTCATGTTTTTACAACTAAATAAAAGTTAAGAACGTATAGTAGATAAAGGGTAAGGAAGAATAAAATACTGTGATTCACTTAATGAGTCAGTTTTCACTTGTTTATTTTTGCATCCGCCAGTGGTAAACAAGTTTGAAACCTCCTAATATAGTCGAATGTTCCGTGCTTGTTTGAAGTTATACAGCTTTCTCCAGGGTTCATGATTAACCCCTTCCCAGCATATGTATATGAAGATTACATGCAAAACCAGTTTTTCGGGCATTTAGATTTAAAATATCAAGTAGTAGTTTTCAGATAAATGAGATGCTTTTATTCATATTAATAAGAAGAGATATAGGTATCGATATTAAAATCGATATATATATATATATATATATATATATATATATATATATATATATATATATATATATATATATATATACATATCAATATCTAAATCGATACATAGAGAAATTTAACGATATCTAAATCGATATACATAGAAATATAACGGTACATAAATCGATACATGTAGAAATATAACGATATCTAAATCGATACACATAGAATTATAACGATATCTAAATCAATACACATAGAAATATAACGATATCTAAATCAATACATATTGAAATATAACGATATCTAAATCGATACATATAGAAATATAACGATATCTACATCGATTTATGTAAAAATTACATAAAAAAGTTAATTTACAGTTCTGTCACCAGTGGATCTATACGTGGATCCACTGGTACAGAAGGGGTTAATGGATTATTAGGTCTATAATGGCAATTAAAAATAATTCACAGAATTATGTATCTTGAAATAGGAACTTATCAGTTTCTACGTTGCTATACTCTATAATGGTCCAAAGTCCCCAGATGTAAATAATGGATATTCATATATTTTCCGTAACTTCTGTAAACTTATGTGACTTTCCGAGTCACTTAGCATCATTATAATTAAAAAAGTTTGGGAAGAATTTTGGGCTAAGTAAAGAAAACAAAAAACATAGATCCAGAATGATTTAAAAAAATATGAAATAAAAATATATGATATAAAAAGCTCTTCAGCTGGAATCTTATCCTATGTCTGATACATTAAATCCCCTATACTCCGTGGCATTAAATCTTAACTAAGCCATGTAAGATAATAGAACGAGCTGTAACAAAGCATTCAGGTCATTATATATGCAAAAGTTTGCAAGGTGCTGATTACAAAATAACAATGGAAATGTCTTAAGGTATGTTGAATGCATAAATAATTTTAGCATACAGCCATGATGAGATTCTTACATTTAATTTTATTGAAACTTTAATGTTGTTATTTTTAGAATACACTTAACGTAAAGCAGCAAAATGTATTTAATAAAACAAATACACGTACAGGGCGTCTCAAAAAACTTTAACATCTATATATATATAACGCGTAGGTATGCGGCACAGAAATCGACGATATTTCTACACTCCGAATGGCAACAGCTGCAACTACCAGGTGTAAACATTTGAGGCCGTCCGCAATTTAAAACCGCGTGTGTGTAGTGACGACGTATGTTACAACCGCTGATCTTTTGACAAAATGTGTTTAGACCTATCAAATCCAGTGTTTAGTCATGGACAGTTGGATGTAGGTTTATCTAGAGTCCGTTCTTTTGATTCTGTCACTGTAGTAACTTATACTTTTGAAATACTCAACTGTGAATATCAAGAAGTTTTGGGAATATCATAGTTGTTATCCCCACTATATTTTAGTACTTTCTGAATTCTTACTCCATTTTAAAAGTGAAGATATGTTCCCAACAATTTATTATTTGATATGATAAATTGTTGATAAAAGTGCAGATATATGAATTGTGATTTTGTACATAGAGTGATGTAATTCACACTATATTTTAGTACTTGCTGAATTTTTACACCATTGTATAAGTGAAGAAATTTTCCAAACAGGTTATTATTTGATATAGTTAAGTGTAGATATCTGAATTGTGAACAATATTACATACAGAGAGTGATTTAATCCATACTACATTTTAGTTCTTGCTGAATTTTTACTCCATTTTTTAAGTGAAAAAAAATTTCCCTAACAATTTTTTATTTGGTGTAATGATAAAGTGTAGATATCTTAATTTTGAAAAATTGTACATACAGAGAGGAATGTCATTTTAAAAATCATTGGTGTTGGGTTTCTAAGTGTTATCTTTAACTCTGTTCTGAAGTAATGGAAATTCATATTTTTTAATCACGATGTTTTAGAATCGGCCTTTTAGTGAATTTAGCAATGATTAAAATTTTTTTGGCTGAGCTCTCCCTATCCCTTAACAACGTATATTTATGATGACAAGTAATGGTAACATTCCTTACATAGGTTACTTTCAGATGAATTGTTTTGCAAAAGAAAATATAAAACTAAAAGCGACCATGCTGGTCGCGCAGCGGCTAATATTTTAAAAATTTATGCAAAAAAAGTATACAAGGTAGGAACTAGAAATTCACATATCTGTCACCCTATATATTCGAGGTTTTTTTTAGTATAGTCAATCAATGTCAATAAGTGAAACTTTTGTGGCACGGTGAACATCTAGTTGGTAATCAATCTCAGCCTATGTGCGTTCCGAAATGGATTCCGTAACACAGGAAATTGCAACAATTATGCGTCGTTTGAGTTCTTCAACACTGCAACCGATTATCAAGGACACTTCCAGTCTCCTGAAACTTTTTATACCAAACTAAGATGTTGTTACGACTTGGAATATCTTTTCCAAATTTTGCTGTACTTGCGTAACAAATTCCGTTTTGCAATACCAGCCAATACAAATTGCTTTCTTTGAAGGAGTAGCAATTTTACAACTTTCGCTTTCACAGAACAACTAGAGCCATCTGTTAAACTTTTTTGACACAGAAAAAACTCTAATATATAAGTTAAAACATTTGTGAATTTCCAGTTCTTATCTTGTATACTTTTATTGTATAAATTTTTAAAATGTGTCAAGTTTTTTTGGGACACCCTGTATAATAAGAAATATATAACATTGCGTATGTAATGTATCTCAGGTATGTAATTTGTACAGAACGTAAAAAATACGAGTTTGATTGTTCTTGTACAATTTAAATTTATATATTTTGAGAAGTAAACGTGCTCCATTATCACTATCTGCTTATGAACAATTTCTACACTCGCTATACATGTTTTTAAAAACTGTATAGGTAACATCAAATGACCACAATTGTTTCTGAGTACGAATTTCTTTATTATTTTTGCTTTTAAAACAAACATGATAATATATCACTATATGTAAGATAGCTTAAAATTTAATTTTACTCATATCCAATGGAATAGCTAACTTTATAATGCCAGTAATGAAAATGTTATTTCACATAAAATATTAATTGTCATGAAAATTTTGAAAAATTTGATAAAGCATATTTGTTATTTTTCAAAACTCGGCGTTTACAAACTACCTCAGACAACAGATTAAAATACAACAGGGGTGAAACCTGGCATAAACACAATTGTTGTTACTAAACAGCAGGAAAAAAATATTTACAGAGAAAAATCCTTGTTTTCTTTTTCTAAATTTTACTGATAAAAACAACTAAGGCTCAATTGCATCAAAATAACTAAAGTTATAAAAATATAGATGAGCATATATTTTTTTTACTTATGTGAGTACTATCATTCACGGAATTCAGATATCATTCAATTTCTCTTATTTGAAGAAACTATCTAGAAATTCCTCTCTGTAAAGCTTATCACTTAGCGCATGCCTATAGATCAGAAGCTTGCAGAGGAATTTGTCATGTTGTACGGATAATATCTTCCTTCCCCCTTAATGGCTAATATTCTTCCCCCGGAAACAGAAAAGATTAATTAGTTTTAAGAGAATGTTTATGCAAAGTTAAATCATATAAAAGGAAAGTGATTGGAGCGTTTAAATGAAAAAACTTTTGAAATAAATTCTGCGCTATCGCAAAGGAATAGATAACATTTTTGTGTATCTACATGGTTCTAACAAATGAATTTACAGATTTTAAAATTTTTCCTGAAATCTTTAAATAGAACATGAGTGTAAATTTCTTAACCTTTAGCTTACGGGGCCCATATTCCCGATTCCCTATTTAGAATAGAAAATTTCATACCCCTTTTATATATATATATATATATATATATATATATATATATATATATATATATATATATATATATATTTATATATATATATACACCGGGTGCGTAATAAATTCATGCAAAGTTTAAAAATTCGTAATAAAAGTTGTAATGCTCGGAAAATTTTTTTGTTTGCGTCAATAGGATCAGAGGGACATTGAATTTTTTTTCCATGTAAAGAAAAAAGTTTCCAAAGTAACCGAAAGAAGGTCCACGCGTCATACTGAGACGTTTTATGCAAATCAGGCAAACACAAATACAAAATCAAACAGATCACAATAACACGAGACTGTGCATTTATTTTAAAGTAACAGAAGTTCAACATTACAACTAACACAAGGTAATAGGCAAGTGAGGAGTCATTATGCCCATTACAGTGGAGTGTAGCATGTCGCCATAGATGGCAACGACTGTGTGTCGAATGGCATTTTTCAGTTCCACCAAAGTGGTTGGGGAGCCCTTGTACACACGGGACTTGAAGTATCCCCACAACCAAAAATCTGCCGGGCTTAAGTCTGGTGGACGTGAGGGCCACTAAATCTTACAACCGCGACTTATCACTCGGTCTTCAGTGAAAGATTCCAACAGGATCGCCTAGACATCACGTGAAATGTGGGGCGGGGCACCATCCTGCATGAAGGTGACAACAGGTAACGCATGCAATGCAGTCTTAAAGTGGTCACGAAAAAGCGTAAGATACCATGCTGCAGTGACTGTACAGGTTTTCCTGCCGGATATAGGGCAAGGCTCTTCAAAAAAGAAAGAGCCCAGAATAAAAGACGAGGAGAAACCACACCAAACAGTCACATGAGGAGAATGCAGTGGCTGGCTCAGGTAATCACGAGGGTATGATGTCGCCCAGATACGACTGTTTTGCTTATTTACGTCACCATGCAGTGAAAAGTGGGCTTCATCCGTCCACATGACGTTCAGCAACCATTGTGGGTTACATTCCATTTGTGCTAAACCCAAATATAGCCTGATTTGCATAAACGTCTCAGTATGACGTGTGAGCGCCCTCTTTCGGTTGCTTTTGGAAACTTTTTTTTTTTACATGGAGAAAAAATCCAAAAATTTTAAATAAATGTATAAAATTAAGATTTGCTTATATTTATCAATATCAATTTAAGATACATTTTAGATAAAATCTATTTTAATCACGTACTTTCCTTTTGTTCTCTATTACTTTTAAACCATATCACACAAGGCAAGAATTTTTGTTTTCAATGGGAAAGATACTTACCCTGGGGACGTTCGCCCTTCAACACCATGATGTTGCTGTTTACTATACTATGAGAGCACGTTATAGGTAAACCAACGCTAATACCCTGGAAACACCACAGGCACCATGTATTAGTCGGGATCGGAACTGAACCCACTTTGTGGAAGCTCGTAAAACTAACCACTATACGATCTGGACAGCGAGAAATTAATATCGTAAATCCTTCTATACACAGATGTTACAGAATATTATTTTATATTTGCATTATGCACAATTTACCTATTCAAAGTCAACATATTTCACAAGACCACGAAAACTCAAAACTCCGTACATTGAACTACCGAATTTCCATGCGAATGCTTACACTGGAGTGCATGTAAAACCAGAAAACACGAATATAAAGCGACCCAGGATTTGTATTTGAAAAATGTAACACGATTGTTAAGCCCTACATAATGAGAGTTATGTACAACTAGCTGAAAACCTGCACTTCGCTACGGAGTACATTCAAATTAAATACAACGGTCAATGTATGCAATTTATGTAAAAAAAATATATATATATATTTATAAAAAAATCGTAAGGGATATTTTTATAGACAAAATAATGTAGAAGAAAATATTCAAATTAAATCTAATAGTATATACGAAAGAATATAGTACAGTTAATATAGTACAGTTTGAGGAACGTATCCTTTACTGTATTTTAATATTTTTTTGGATAATGTCCAATCGTCTGCCGCATTAGCAAGAAGAAAAAAATATTTTTTTGCCTATTTGGTTGTTATGCACAAGACGATAAATTTATTTAAAGTACGAGAAAAAGAAATCACGTGATCACCATTTAATAAATTAAATTCTAAAATTTAATCTTTAAAAATTCACCCAAAATCAGAAAATGGAGTTAAAGATTCGAAAAAGATTTCATTTTAAAGGAATTTTTATGGTCTTTCTTGTGATATAAATTTTATAACCCTCAAATTGTTATTTTAAATGCAAACTTAAAAAAAGTTTCTAAAACAGCTTAAAAATTTAATTTTAAAAAATCTAAGAAGAATTTTTCAAAAATCTTTCTTAATGCATCCCTACACGATAGGAAGAATCACCATGCAAAATTTCAGCCCTTTAGGTCTAGCGGTTTGGTCTGTGCGTTGTATGTCAGTCAGTGAGTCAGTCAGTTACGGAACTGTTTTATATATATAGATTATAAATATATACGTATATAATCGTGTTTCTGTTTACACCTTGGGGGAGTGAATATTTAGAAAACAGAGATAAACAGAGATTAAGTGAATATTTTGGAAAGCTAAATGGAAAAACACCAGTAATAAATATCATCTTATCAATTCTTGTACTACATTATTTAATTTATGCTACGATGCCATCAAAAACCGCCTTCCACTCCAAGAAAGAGAAAAAATTCATGAACTGCCAACAAAAGTTAGAAGATATGTGAAGAGATGTTTCCAAACATGGGATTAGGGAAGAAAGGCGAAACAGAAAACCGCAGAATAATGAAAAGGGCTGAAGATTAAAAATGAAAAATAGAAAAAAAATAAGTGAAAGAAAAACCAAAAGATAAAAAAATAAAGGAAAAATTTAACAAATAAAAAATAATAACTGGTACTACAAGGTGCCAAGATTATGGTGAAAGTAATTCCTAATAATATCTTTACTTTTAAGACATACTTAACTCTTACAGGTCAAATACTATAAGACATAGTCGTGAAGCATAATACCACTGTGTTTGACCTATGAAATTAATTCAGTTAAGAAGTTTGTTTTGGTCGCTGTCTGTATTAAGTTCTCTCCCCCTCTCTATTTCCGTATTTCATACCTTTACACACGTTTTTCTTAAAAATTTTTTATGAGGGGTATTTTACACATCTTAACTAACGTGAGGAGGTTTATTTTTAGTGATTTCATAAAGGACACTAGATATCATTAAAATTAACATAACATATGAATTTGCCGTCCGAATTTAATATATCTTTTTTAATTTGTATTCACCATAATCAGCAATTCCAACTTAATGGCATCCTCACATTAAAAATAGTTAAATCTCAATTTCGAAAATGAAGTAAATAACTGTTTAGAAATTCGACGTACTTAAATGAGCTACTTTTAGGCGCATAGAATTGTCTCGACTCCCTGAAACCGAACAGAGCAAGTAAAAAGAGAATTTTCCAGTGCCCGCATATAAGCGTAGTAAAACAAACACGGAATATTCCGTCTCCGGTATATGAAGTGTTAATACTGTTGAATATTTATTAAAATATGGGATAATATTCTGGTGAATAATATTCAAAGTGATAGCAAAAGTTATAGAAGCCCCATGCGAATCGATTATAACAGACAATATATGGGTATATGCCCTCCGAAAATAAATACCCTAAAAATCAAAATTATAAAAGAACACTTTAATAATTAATACTTTGTTCGTGACACGATTTTTAAATTTTTGCTACGATTAAATTCACTTTATGAACATCGAAATTTTTTGTACGACAATGAAGTTTATTTTTTTCGCAACGGTATGTAACTTTCTTCGCAAGACTCTTTACACTACTGTTTATAAATTGGCATTCTTTGCACTTAATAGTAATTACTTGGCTGATTTTTTACGAAGAATTCTTCCTTATAAATTTCTAATTTTTGTACTGATACATCAGTCCAAACTAAGATTATATTAAGTGTAAAATATCTCAATGCACTGCTTATTCAATAATTTACAACATATTTTATTATTTTTTTATTTGCACTTTTTCGTTTCATTAGATTTTAAGTTCCTAACTATTTTATGCATCACGAATGCTATCAATACTTCAATAAATTGTTTTCTTTTAAGAACTTTAACTAAGACATTTTAATATGTTACCCGTACCCAATATATGGAAAACTAGCTGAAAACCCGCACTTCGCTACGGAGTACATTCAAATTAAATACAATGGAAAATGTATGCAATTAATGCCAAAAAAATAAATATATATTTATAATAAATACGACGATCAATGTATACAATTGATGTAAAAAAATGTATATATTTATAAAAAAATCATAAGGGATATTTTTAAAGACAAAATAATGTAGAAGAAAATATTCAAATTAAATCTAATAGGACATACTAATGAATATAGTACAGTTAATATAGTACAGTTTGGGGAACATATCTTTTACTGTATTTTAATATTTTTTTGGATAATGTCCATTCGTCTGCTGCATTAGTAAGAAATTTTTTTTGTCTATTTCGTTGTTATCACGCGACGATAAATTAATTTAAAGTACCAGAAAAAGAAATCACTTGATCAGCATTTAATAAATTAAATTCTAAAATTTTATCTTTAAAAATTCACCAAAAATCAGAAAATGGAGGTAAAGATTCGAAAAAGATTTCATTTTAAAGGAATTTTTATGATCTTTCCCGTGATATAAATTTTATAACCCTCAAATTATTATTTTAATTGCAAACTTAAAAAAATTACTAAAACAGCTTAAAAATTTAATTTTAAAATATCTAAGAAAAATTTTTCAAAAATCTTTCTTAGTGCACCCCTACACCATAAGAAGAATCGCAATGAAAAATTTCAGCCCTTTAGGTTCAGTGGTTTGGTCTGTGCGTTGTATGTCAGACAGTCAGTCAGTCACGGAACTGTTTCATATATAAATTATTATAAAGAATAAATAAATAAATTATTATAAAATCTTTTACATCTAGTGAGACTCTATTAAAAATCGAATAATTTGTGCAATTAATTAGCATAAATTTATTTCAAAGAACTTAATTTTTCAATCTATTTAACAGAAACTTGGGAGGAACGGAGCATAAATTTTACGTACAATTACAAAGAATTATTTTTCTGCCTTCATCCTTTTTTATTAGAGTTGAATCATAAAACGCTATTTATTCTGCAGGGCCCTTTCCCCTTATGGTTACGTTGGAACCTCGTAGATGAACAAAAGTAGAAAAAGGGTTGAAATACAAAGGGTATTTTTTTCTTTTTAGGGATCGAAATCTCATTTTAGCCTCCCGGATTACAGCGGGGGGAGGGAAGAACAAACCGAACTCATATGAATAATAATTTTGTAACGGTAAAAGTCGCATAAAAACATGCAGACTACCAACGTTATTGTATTCTACTGACAAAAGGAGGTGAGATTGAAAAATTCTCCCCTATAGCAACACTTTATTTATTTCCTATTTTATAATAACTATTTATTTGATATTTTAAAGGAAATGCCAGTTTCGAAATATTTGTAGCATATAAACCGGTAAAATATATTACAAACATATTTATGAAAAACTGCCATTACTACAAAATTCATTATGTCAAATTAAAAAAAACAAGATTTTATTTATGTATATATGTATGTGTATGAACTAGTATTCCTATATATTTTATATGAAAGAATTTGTGTATAAAAGTATTCCTGTATATTCCCTATATAATGTCACTGTCTGGCATATTTTAATAAACAGTAAAGTAAAGAAGTATAAGATGGGAATTCTTCAATGAATACTCCAACGAAAATATCATTTCACAGAGCAATTTCATTTCATTTCAATTAATTTGACTTATTAATTAACATATTATTTGTTGAAGATATTGTTTTATGATTCCACATATTTCAGGAAAATATTAGTGTTTATGTACCATATAAAGAAAATTAGGGTACTACATAATTTGCAAGCAGTTGTAAACAGTAAATGATTACAATTTAAGAATAATATTGATTTGTTTTAACTATTTTTCCCTTCTGTTTAAATTGCTAAACCGTAACTCAGTTGAGAGTAATAAATCTAAACAAACACTTACTAAATGTAAAATATTAATATTATTTAATAAAATTTAAAAAATTATAATCTTTTATCCTTGTTACCATTTTCTTCTATTATTTATTATTTGAAAAAGACATACAAGGTCTGTTATAACATCCGTTCTGCTCTTTCCCTCCTTATTTGTAAAATAAAACACTGAGAAATTTGATTAAATTGACAAAATCTCAAAAACTGAAAGATGGACCTATTAAACGGTTTTCTTATGCTAAAATTTGTGTTGCATAAAGTAGAAGCTAGGTTTTCTATGTTGTGTAAAAAAAAGTGTGTTGATATTGAAAAAAAATATTCAGTAAATTAAAACTAAAATTTTAGATCGAAAATTAGGAATTCGTTTATTAGATACCATTAAAGGGCAGATCTAAATGATCTAGTTAGTTACAGATCACTACAATCTTTTTTGCTAGAAATAAGGAAAAATTTTCCCATGCATCAAGACGTCGGTGATGATACCCCTTTGCTCCTAAGATTTGAGAAAGGAAAAGAGTTACGTTATCAGAAATACCATTACATACAGCGTGACAATTATTGAGCCCTATAGAAAAGAAAACTTGATAACTTTTGAACCATTGGCGAGATTCGGTGAATACTTGGCAGTTGAATGCAGGGCATGTTGGGATATTTTTGAGAATGCGAACTGGTGTTGTTGCTGTTCATTTTTCGTTGAAAATATCGCAAATGCAGCATTACTTAGCGAATGGGAATCGCTTGGCCACCATATACTCCTGATCGCAACCTTTGTGACTCATTTTTGTGGGACAATACTAAAGACAAAGTTTACGCAAATAATCCCGAAACCTTCGCTGAGCTCAAAACAGCCATTCAGGAGGTAGTCGAAAGCATCGATGTCTTGACACTTCAGCGAGTTTTACAGAATTTTGCTCTTCGTCTGCACCACATCATAGCCATTGATGGTAAACATATCGAACATGTCATAAACTAAATCCGATTATCTGTGGTTACTTTTCAAATTTGAAAAATTTTTTGAACTTAGTAGTTTTTTAAAATTGGATTTTTTATGTCATATAGCTCAATAATTGTCACCCTTGTATGTAATTGTATTTTTACCAATACAATTGTGTTGTTATTGCACCATCACATATTAGTCTCACTTAGGGCGGTGCCTCAGTTGCCATTGCAGATGTTCACGCTCAGTGTTAAGCTATGGGAATTTTCCTCTGAGTATTTTTCTTATAAAATAGAGCAAAAAAATAATTTTGCACTTGTTGTTAACATAAATGTAGATATTCAAATAAAGAATGCGTAATTTAAAATATTTTAACTTTATCCCTTGTTAATATTTTACAAAGAATTCAATTAGTGATGAAATTAAATTTCGATAATTAATCATTGAGTATGTATATTTTTATACAAATGTTTATCCAAATATTTCAGTTAACAGAATAAAGAGAAAATGCAATATTTATTTCATAAGCGATTATAATCTGATTTTATAAAAACTATAATGTTTCAATTAAAATTGTTTTTAAAGCTATTTTTAATGAATTATTTTTAAACAATTAGAAAAGCTCACCAATAAATAAACAAAATGATAAATAAAATTAAAGTCAAAAACATTAAATTTACAGCTTTTTTTTTCAATTGAAGGGCAATTCTTAAAAATATCATCAAATGTCTTCAAGAAAAAAAAATCCTTTGGCGACTATGTTAGAAAACACTAAGCAATGGTATTATGTATACAACTTATGATGAGGTTTTACGCGTTCTACAAAGTAGCAGCTTAGATACGTTCTGCATGTTTTTACTCTTAACACTAGCATATTACCCCTCACGCGAATAAAAGTTGCATGGAAGAAGAAAATAAATATCATTCGTTATGTTAAAAGCATAGCATAACAAATTTCTCAATCATTTTGCATTTCGCTGGTTATCAGGCATAAATCACATTTAAAATCAGTGAGTAAAGACCGACTATCAAGACTCGATGTCAAACCACGGATCATCCAATTTGCAGATCAATCAATAATCGAGCAATGCTACCGCGGCGATGGGAAAAAGTCTGTTGTTGAACGATCTTCCTCTAGCGTCTATCTCCGCAAATCAAACGGAGTGAACTGATTTTTACTCTTTTTGCAGCGTATTTGTGAGTCCAATAATAATTTTTTTATGCATGCAATTTTTTTCCGATTTATAAAATTTCTGAATCTATTTGTGTTATTTATTGTATACTAGTTGAATATCCGTACTTCGCTGCGGAGTAGATTCAAATTAAATACAATGGTCAATATATGCAATTGATGTATATATATATATATATATATATATATATATATATATATATATATATATATATATATATATATATATATATATATATATATATATATATATATATATATAGATATTTTTATAGACAAAATAATGTAGAAGAAAATATTCAAATTAAATCTAATAGAACGTACTAACGAATATAGTACAGTTTGAGGAACATTTCTTTTAATGTATTTAAATATTTTTTGGATAATGTCCAATCGTCTGCCGCATTAGCAAGAAATTTTTTTTTGTCTATTTCGTTGTTATTCACATGCCACAAAATTAGTTTAAAGTATCACAAAAAGAAAAGAAACCACGTGATCAGCATTTAATAAATTAAATTCTAAAAACTAATCTTTAAAAATTCCCCAAAAATCCGAAACTGGAGGTAAAGATTCGAAAAATATTTCATTTTAAAGGAATTTTTATGATCTTTCTAGTGATATAAATTTATAACCACCCTCTATTTATTATTTTACATGCAAAATTTTAAAAAGTTACAAAAACAGCTTAAAAATTTAATTTAAAAAAATCTAAGAAGAATGTTTCAAAAATCATTCTTAGTGCACCCCTACACTATAAGAAGAATCGCCATGAAAAATTTCAGCCCTTTAGGTCCAGCGATTTTTTCTGTGCGTCATCTGTCAGTCAGTCGGTTACGGAACTGTTCTATATATAGAGATTACAAAAAATGGCTTCTGTTTCACTGACTCCCTCATTTCTTCTGCTTCATGAGATGCACAGATATTTCTCCTTGTCTCAAACTCAAATTATTTATTCAACGCTTAAATATTTACAAGTTTTGATGTTCAAAAAATTTTGTCTTTCAAAAAAAACTTAATTCTGAATTTCTTCGGTAGTACTAATGTATAAAATTTTCATTAATTCATGCATCCCCTTTTATTTTTTCTCTATGTTCGTTTTTTTTTCTGTTAACCTCATCGGATATTGATTTATTTTTCTGTTTGGGATTTAGCTATGTTTATTTGGAAAAAATCGTTATAAGCTGCTTAAAATCCAATTTGGATCAATGGCTCAGCTATCTAAGTATTTTATTCTTAGAGGGTATTGAATATTAAAGCAAATCATATTTATAACCAGAACATAATACAGAAATAATATTACCATTCGCAACAATCAGCGATCATATGTATTATTAAGACATGCATTGAAGAATATAAGCAAACAAAATCTGAAAAACATTTTTTATACATTTTTTTGCTATAAATGCAATCTAAATGACTGGTAGTTTTATACAGGAAGTAGTCTTCACTTCGTGAGAATTTTTTTTTTCTGAACGCCGTTTTTAAAAGTTTAGCTAAACGTTGTAAATGCTCTATTAAACAAAAGAAATAATGTTTAAATAAAATTAATTACATTTTAGAAATTGCTTTACTTTTTTAATGAATTATATTGCAGCATTTAATGGGTACACAATTTATATAAAGCTGGCATATATATGTTCGAAAGAACTAATTCTTATTATATATCTCTCCCTCTTTCTATAATATAGAAGCTATTACCAACACAAAGATACTTTATTTGATAATTATTCATACCTAGCAGCTGTGATAACGGGGGTGGGTGGGTCTTAGATTTATTTCATTGCGATGTACTTTTCATGTAATTTTATCAATAAGAAAAAATATAATTAGTAGGACTGACTGCTATTACAAACCTTAAACGATAAATTTTTCTCTGAAGTACCAAACAATACAACTTCCCGAAGTTATAGAACTTGATTATAAAAGGTCGTTTTTTTATGAAAGAAACATTGCGTAAAGAAATAGACAGATATTTATGGCTTCCATGAAGCGTAAGATTAATTAACGACTCGTCTTGTCGTCTGATTCTATTGTTAAACCAGGGTTTTAGTGATAAAATTTAATCTTTCAATTTTACATCACTAACAGCAAACTATCTCAAATATTAACTATACGTTAACTAGATAAGTGACTAGAGTCAGTTTTTCATATCACAACGTGTATAACAAAACAGAGTTACAATGAAGAATCACAAAACTTGTCAAACAAATTAAAATACTTATTACAGGGGTGGCCATGTTAACAGCCATTTGGGAAAATATACATACTCAAAAGTGCAAAACACAGAAAAAAGTTATGTTCGATATGAAAAAAAATTTAAATGGTGTTTTCTCTAATGATCTTATAAAATATATCACTTTCAAAATATCAGGATAATTAATATTTCTAAATCCTTAATAAGTTTTACTCTTTAATAATTAAGTTTCTTTTAATTTGTTTTGCTAAATTATTCAAATGGGGCATGTATTGAGTTGTTGCAGTTCATGGCAATTCAGTTAAAATGTTGATTAGTTAATGTTGATTTGTGCAGAGAAAAAAAAGTGTGAAATAATAAAATTTATAAAAAAAATTCTGAGAACAATTTATAGAACATTCTTGTAAAAAATATTTGGAAAACTGATCACTGAACCATGAGCCAGATAGGAGTGAAATGAGCCGCAAAGAAAGTGACAAAGAGAAGCAATTTGGCCACCCCTGACCTATTATCTTACCTGTGCTTCAAACTCATCATATTCTCCCTTTCAAGAGAAACGGAGGGGGAGGGGGGGGGAAACGGCAAAGCTTCGAAATCTCATTTTGATAAGGAAGATCTATTACGACACTGCTCTTCTGATCCAGGTTAACAGACATGATCACGACTCGGGAATACAGTTCCGAAACAGATCCCTGTTTCTGGACACTCTTGCATACTGATTGTACTATCAGGCCCCGTTTGTCTAACAATTAAAATACTTATTACAGGGGTTGGCAAGATAAACAATGTTAACAGCCATTTGGGAAAATATACATACTCAAAAGAGCAAAACACAGAAAAAGGTTACGTTTGATATGAAAGAAATTTTAATTGGCGTTTTCTCTAATGATTTTATAAAACATATCATTCTCAAAATGTCAGCATAATTAATATTTCTAAATCCTTAATAAGTTTCACTCTTTAATAATTATTTTTCTTTTAATTGGTTTTGCTAAATTATTAAAATGGGCCATGTATTGAATTGTTTCAGTTCGTGGCAATTCAGTTAAAATGTTGATTGAGTTAATGTTGATTTGTTCAGATAAAAAAACGTGAAATACTAAAATTTATTTTAAAAAAAGTTCAGATAACAATTTATAAAACATTCTTGTAAAAAATATTTGGAAACCTGATCACTGAGCCATGAGCCAAATAGAAGTGAAATGAGCCGCAAAGAAAGTGACAAAGAGCAGGAATTTGGCCACCTCTGAACTATTATCTTACCTAGGCTTCAAACATATCATATACTCCCTTTCAAGACAAACGGAGGGGGGGGGGGGAAACGGCAAAACTTCGAAATCTCATTTTGATCAGGAAGATCTATTACGACACTGCTCTTCTGATCCAGGTTAACAGACATGATCACAGCTCGGGAATACAGTTTCGAAACAGATCCTTGTTTCTGGACACGATTGCAAACCGATTGTACTATCAACAAAACTTTCTATCCTACAAAACTACCGCTTTCTATCCTACAAAACTATCTCCTATATGTCTTAATTGAAATACGGTAACATTATGCATTGAAATGTGGCACGAAGTATAGGATGCATTATTGCTGAACTTATTGAACAAAAGTCAGGACGTAACTTGAAGCTTTGCTCGTTTGAACAAATCATAATGGACCGGAAGTGAACACGTCTGGGGTTCATTTTCTATCACATTGTATCAAGATTATGTAAGTGATCTCATTTAGTTTTCAACATCACTCTAACAGAAGCTTGCGTCGGGATAAAATTCGTCGCTACTTTTCTTCAAATGACTCTCAATATATTTTAAGAGTTTTATAATCTGAGGTAAGAAAACATTAAAAACGTACGATATTCGCTTTCGTTTAATATCCAATATTAACATTTCATAGAGTTTGAAATTGTGTTTGAAAGTGATTATTTCATACAGCGTTCCAGCTGTTTTTAGTATAATTGCAATTATATTCAACTTCAAAAGGTTGGTGGACTTCAAAAGGTTTGTCGAGCAGTGCATTGAACTGACGATCAATGCACTGCTCGACAAAATTTCAATCAATAAAAGGAATAATATTTTGTGCCCATGCTAAGACAAATAGGCGTAAATGCTTTCACAGCTGCTGAAATAAACCCTCAAACACGATCCCTAACTGCAGGGAACAATAATAGAACATCAGGCAATCAGATATCAGAGAAATAAAGCATTTGTAGAATGTCTCACATTTAAAGACTCAGGTCACCCAAATCATTTTTATACTTGAATTTTACATGATTTCATCTTACAGAAAGTCATTCAAGTATATAAATTTCACTGACTTGAACTGGTGCTAAAAAGATGTTTTAAACGTCCAGCTACAAAAGCTACAAAACGTCCGTAACGTCTTGTAGTAGCACGCGGGAGCATGCATGTAAGAAATAATCTCCAGTCAATCTCTAGGTTATTTATTCCAATATAGGCATATAATATGAAGGCAATTATTCATTTAAATACAGTCGAACCCCGTTATAGCGAATCCAGTATATAACGAACTCACGGATATAACGAACGAAAATTTTGGTCCCGCCGTTTTCCTATTGTACGTAATTTAATTAGTATTGTGTCAGTTTAATGTAATCGATTTTAGTTGATTTTATTCAGTAATGATCATTTTTAATATATTTTATCATTTTTTAATACATCATTATTGAATACACATTGCAACTAATGAGTTACACATTTTGTGAACTCTAGCATTTTTCTTAACGGTTCGAATATAGCGAACTACCGGATAAAGCAAACAAAACCTTTCGTCCCTTGAAGTTCGTTATAACGGGGTTCAGCTGTATCTGTTAGTTTTATGCAATATAAAACAAACTCACTCAGAAGCATTTTTACTAATCTCTTACACAAATTTCTGCATCAACACAGATATTTCTACTACACTGAAGTGCCACTGAATTAGGGATAGCAAAGCATATGCAAATTGTGTAGCGCTGCACATCATGTATGCGCAAGTGAGGGTGCTGTGGTAACTGCATATATAGCGCGTACTGTGGTTGTTCTGAATTAGTTGTTGGAATTGCCAGTATGGGTAAACTGCCTGATTTAGACGCCTTCGATCGCGGACAAATCGTAGGTGCGCGACGCATGGTCCATTCAATTTCCGAAATCGTCAGACAGATAGGATTTTCAAGGTCGACAGTGTCAAGAGTATACCAAGAATGCATGGATGGTGGAAAAAAAACTAGCGATCGGGCAAACTGCAAAGGACAATTAGCCTTGACAGTGCGTGGTGAGAGACGGCTCAGGCGTATTGTACGTAGCCAGCGAAGCCAAACATTAGCTCAAATTACCACCCAGTTTAATGACGGTGCCAGTCGTACAGGCAGTAAACGGACTGTGCAACGCTCGCTTCACCGTATGGGTTTCGGGAGCCGTCGACCTACGAGAGTACCATTGCTCTATACTCGCCATCGGGCTGCACGTCTTGCCTGGGCAAGAGAGCACAGAGACTGGAGTGTAGAGGACTGGAAACGAGTAGCATGGAGTGATGAGTCTCGATTCCGACTACTTAACGCCGACAGGAAGCTGAGAATATGGCGTCAGGCTCATGAAGCCATAGATCCTGCATGCCTGGCTGGAACTGTACAAAGGCATGGTGGCTCAATCATGGTCTGGGGTGTTTTTTCGTGGCACAGTTTGAGATCTTTGGTGCGTGTACCAACCTCCCTCAATGCAATTCGGTACGTAGAGTTGCTGGGTGATCACCTCCATCCGTTTATGCTGTTCTGTTATCCGCACGGTAATGGAGTTTTCCAGAAAGACAACTGTACCTCTCACAAGTCCCGGTTGGCTACTGACTCGTTGGATGAGCATTCCTCTGACTTCTCTGTCATGAATTGGCCACCTAGAAGCCCAGACTTAAATCCTATTGAGCATCTTTGGGATGTTTTGGAACAAGGCGTGAAAGGCCATCACACAGCACCAAAGAACCTTACTGAATTATGGACAGCTTTAGCCAATATTTGGCAAGCCATTCCCGTGGAACGTTTCCAGAAACTTGTTGAATCTATGCCTCGTCGTGTGGCAGCCGTTATCAAGGCCAGAGGAGGCCCAACTCGTTACTCGGTAGGTATCCCTAATTCAGTGGTACTTCAGTGTATTTCGAGAGAGGATAATACCTCTGTTTTTTCAGTACTGAAGCCATTATACGTTTAAGCAAAAGAAGCTTATCGATTAACCAAACGTTTTCTAGGTACACTGCTAATAGGTACAATATTAAATACAATGCTTATAAATTCTAAAACGAAGGCATGAAACAAATACTTGATTCAGCCAATATTCATCGACCTTTCTCAGTTTAGAAATTAAAAAGAAAGCAGCAGCACAAAAAAAGCAGCTGCACAAAAGATATTTTTGTGCAGCAGCAAAAAAATTTAAGCTTATATAACTACTTCAACAGAAGACATTATAATGCATACAAATCTATAACCTATCAGAAAAAGATATTCTAGAAAATTATTGTATCGATTTCAAGTTTAACAAATAAATAAGCAAAAATAAGCAGAGAGACATCATTAATGATTTCAGTTATTTTTAGTGCTATAATAACATTCAGAGCTTAGGATCTTTCGCTACGAAGAAAAGGGCGTACGCTATGGGACAACGGCTGTAACGTCACACGGAGATGTTTCAGGCTTGCGTCATCTGCTTAGAAGACTTTGATATGCCGCCTACCCTATTACAGATAAAGGCCAAACCTCCCCCATAAAATAAAATAATAATCAGCGTTTTTTCATTCTAAAACTTATTTTTCATGCTTTTGGAAACACACCAGTAGCGCTTTGCATTAACACAAAATAATTTTAAAAATAATATAGTACATTTACATAAATAAAAGATAATACGTCTTGTTTAGTTATCAATTAATTTCAGAAAGAGATTATGTAAAATTTTATATTACCTAAGTCATAGTTCTTATAAAATAAGCATACATATATGAAACATGACATTTCTGAAATTTTATGATTATGATTCCAAAATGTACTCTTTTGAAACTTAAAGTCAATAAATCGGATATAATTTCAAACGTTTCAATAAATAAAAAAAATCATGAAAATTTCATAAAAGGAAATTTAATTTAAATGTATCGTAATAAATAAAGGAGTTTTTTGTTTCGATATAAATATTTTCTCTGTTAGTTTTTCTAAATAGGGTATTGATAGAATTTTATATATATATATATATATATAACCTCCCCGCTTTAAGATTGACATTTTGGAACGCTTAAACTGATTCATTAAATCTCAGTGATATGAAAATGTAATTTGTTCGATTGAACGACTGCAGTGTGGGCGGGATGAGGTAAGCGGCACGTGTTACCCAATGTCCTGGATATTTATCAGTTTGAAAAGTATTTTTGGATACATGCAAAATATCTCAAAGCATTTATCGCAGTCTGGCGTATATTTGTTGCTATCAAAATATTCTAATTGCAATTTTAACATGAAAACGTGTTTAAATGGATATACCATTATTTTATGGCAAAAACATTCGTAACTTGGGTTATAATGCGAATTTTTTATTGCGGTTTTTTGCATGTTGTTCAGAAATGTTCAGATATTTGAATTAAGTCAAAAAATAAAAAGCGATTTTTAAAAAAAAAGGTTTTTAGGTCCTGTGCCCCCTTAAGGGGACAAGGGACCTTCAAATTTGAATTTTAAAAATTTTCAATTTTTAACTCGACATACAAAATGAGAATTAATTTTCTATTTTACTACACTGAAAACATTTAGAATTCAAAATAACGAATTTTTGGCAGAATAATGTCTGTTTTTGAAAAAAAATTAAAAAATACTAACGTTTATCAAATTGCTCTATGCGCATTCCATATTAATTAAAATTCTTAAATTTTGTTTTATAAGTTTACCATATGTATATAAATATAAATGTGCATTTAATACTTTTTTTTGTATGAATCTTAAATATTTTTTTTATTCTGCCTGCTATTTTTTAATGTTTTTTCTTTATTTTATGGTCTATAAATTTGAAACATATTTGTGATTTCAAAGAATTATGCACAGTTTTGTGATAAACACTTCCATTAACAATTCTGAGAAATTTGGAAGATATCAGAAGAAAATGTATACGCATGGAGCCTTTTTAAAAATTATAGCATTTTTGAAGAATTTTTTGATAAACAGGTCTTATTCCTACACAAAATACTTATTTGTGAATTCTAAGAATTTTCAATATGGTAGAAAAGAATATTAATTATACTCATGGGGTATATAGAGTAAAATATTGAAAATTAAAGAAGAACGAGATTGAAGGTCCCTTGTTCCCTGAATGATTTTTTTTTTCACTCGCTTCATATTGGATCTAAATCGAAGGGTGATAGTTTTAACGTGATGGAGGAACTATAATTTAGGATTTCTCATTTTAAAACTTCTCACAAAATCATCCCTAAAGTATGAAGAATACAAAAACAAGCTAGTTAAAGATTATATATTTTCTTAGAAGAACAACCCGTCTAACAACTCAAAGCATGATCACATAATTAGAAACAGTGTTTCGTTTATATTTAAATACTTCAGTCAATTTACCATGTAATCCAAAGAAACTGGAGCAGAAGATAAATAGGAACAATTGTATAAATAGGAATTAAATTTACATGATTTACTTATTTTGTTTTTGTTTTCCAATGCTGCAGGCACTTGTCTTGTCGGTAGGTACTTCTCAACATTGTCCAACGAAGATCCGCGAAGTTTTGTTGGCTACTTTATTATGGAAGCACCATAAAAGTGAGCCAACATTGCTCCTTATGAGAGAGACGACCCGGAAGCGACCAGGCCTTATTCGGAATTTGAACCCATACTCACAGCGTGGTGGTTGAGAACCTTAACCACTATACTATGTGGGTGGGTAAATTGCGTAAGTTATAACTTAAGCATAAACACCTCTTCTGTTCAGACAATATGCCCTCCCATTAGTTATTTTATAAATACATTTAAATAATTTTTGTCTCTTAAAATATTTCACTGCTACTTTCATAATTTAATACACTACCAAATTTTTGTATTCGGTGTAAGATAAGCTTATAATTTGGTAAATGCAAACAGAAATAGTATTATATTTTCAATTTTAAAATCAAAATGTTTAGATGATAATAATAGTTAAATTTTCAAATGACAACCAAAAAAGTGCATTAAATTTGAAATCGTATTTCTGATTACTTTAGTCCCTTCATGTGCACTGTAATTTATATTATTTTCCCCTTTAACTCTAAAACCCAATTTCGAAGGTGAATCGCTGCTTCTCCTTTTACACTTTCCCATTACGCTACTACGACAGAGAAGCCTTGTAATTTGAACCTAAGGGATGCATTAACATCAAAAGGATCGGGAAGAAAGAGAAAATAGTACGTCATATATAAAAAGATCTACTTCATATTGTCAACATATACACATGGCTTTTTTGAAGACATAAATTTATAATTTCTTCAGGAAGAATATTAAAATGATTGCCTAAGAAGATTGAAATTTGTTGAGGAGGTGTGCGAACATTTTGTGTAAGCGGGCTCGTCTGATAGAAAACTAGATACGGCTTAGTCACATGCTATTTGTGCGAAAGAGAGTTAAAAATTAAATGAGATTCTTGGAACAATATAATTAAGTTTAAACCGGGTGTGGCAAATGATACGCCCGAAAGCACGGGATGTATCATTCCTAAGAGATAAATCCTCTCAAAGCCCAAAGAAAAGAAATCGCAAACATTTACGAATAGATAAGCAAAATAATGTTAATTATCTTTAATGACTTGACTCCAGGTATAATACAAGATCGTCCCACCTCCCACATGCATACGAGAAGCAAAAGACCACATGGAAAATGGATTTTTTAATTTATAATAGTCGAGTTTTCCTTTGTTATCTCATAATCTATCATAATAACTAAAATTTCTCCCGCATATTTTTAATTTATGCAATTATTGATAAGCAATTATAGATAAAAAACATCCCTATATTGATCGGTTCTCTATATTTATTAACATGGAGAGGAACTAACATTCAGTTTAATTAATTATTAAATACGAGGATATATATATATATATATATATATATATACGTGTGTGTAGGTAATTAATACTTTTCAAGTTATATAAATTTAGTTAATAAATTTTAGTGGAAGTTCTCTTTTATACTGAACACTTTTGTGGTAAAGAATATATCTTTGAAGCCCGGTATAAAAGGCTTAAGTCAAAAACAGTGATTTAAATAGACCAAGTTATTGGCTTTTATATCAATCGCAGAACTATGATTTCGACTTGAGTCTTTTGTACAAAGAAATGTTATTTTGTATACAAAATTGATAGAATCAAGCCTTTTAAACCAGTCAAAAGATTGTTTTTATCAATACTAACAAATATCTAAAAATCACTGTTTTTGACTTAAGCCCTTTATACCGGGCTTCAAACATATAAAAACCAAATGCAAAATAATGAATAAATTTTATTAATTGTAAGTTATACTTTGTATTGCGTGACAAACACACATATTTAGCACTAATAACCATTAAAATTAAATCTTAAAGGACGTATCACGTAGAGATATAAGTACTGAAATCAATAAAGTGGACGTCCTAATATTTTGATATAAGGCTGAAATACAAATATATATACATGTAAACAATTCAAACAGCTTACTCATAAAAATACACAGTACATATATCTTCTCATTTTTAGATATCGCCAGACATGCATCATTGTAAATTTTTATTTGAGATTTGCTTCAGCAAAATTATGTGTTTCATATGAGGTAAGCAATACAGGCAACGATAGCACACTGAAGGACCAAAGGCACACAATGAATTTTTGAATAATGGAAAAGCACACGATCTAAGCGTCACGTGATCAAAATCAGTTCATACTTTCTCACAATTGCATTGAATAAAAATGAAAGTTAAGCAGCGTAGTGCGCGCAATGAGAGAGTTCATCTCGTGTATTTAGATCGTTTCGATCGATTGGAAAGCGAGAAATGACAGAACGAGACTATAGGACACTTACCTTGAAATGCTGCTTCGAAATTTTTTGCCTTTACGGAAGGGTGGGTGTAGAAAATTAATGCAACTATCATAACTATCATGCCGTACTGTGAGTTCTCCCTGAGTATCAGGGGTGCCATGTTGCTGAAATCATACACCGGTCGATAGAAATATAAGTAGCGGTCCTCGGGTAGTGAACTCGATCCAAATATGTGCGTGTCTAGTGAATGGGGGTGTGAATGATGGTCACTAATGCTATGCAAAACATCCGATAAATAGTTTTTTGCTTCTCCTTGGAGCTTCTCTTCTAGTCAGTGGCAGCCATTGCGGTGCCGGAGATGCGAGCGCTGCCTGGGAACTTCAAGCATCGGATCCGCAACTGAATCTGACCAGGCGAAGAGCTCGCTTTACTCGCCAGTACCGGGGCAGTCGATTTTCGACGGAGAGGGGGAAGCTGGTAGAGTAGCATTACAGAAGAACAAACGCATTGCATTTTCTCAAACGCTTCGTTCTCACTTTTTCTTTTTTTTCAGTTCTTAAATTTCAAGTGATTCGTCCTCAAATTTTATCCCTTTTCGCAAAGACGTAATACCTAGTTTGTATGTCATTAATAATAAAACCCAAATATGTAATGATCACATTTCTTGTCTCTCACACTGGAGAAGTAGAAAATTTGGGGACAAATGAAATTCAAGCATTTGTATAAGGTTAAAAAATAATATTAACTCCTCATGTTTATGACATTACAACCGTTCTAGATGATACATTTAATACTACTACCCATATTAATAAAATTCGATTGAATTCAGCATATATAAATAGATTATGCTTTTTTATTTCAATAGATTATGTTTTTTACTTTCTTTAACACATAATATAGACATAACTTTCATAAATAATCCTCCGTTTAATGATATTGCCAGAAATGCTGACAAAGAAGTATTATCATTAAACTAGGGCTCTCTGGTAACTGGTTTAGTTCTTTTCATTGATTTCCCTTCATGTGTTAGTTCACAGTTTCAACATATTATTCACAGTATATGCATTTTTCATCATGCATAGTAAAGTACTTAAATTCAAGTATACTTCTTCATTTCGTTCTTTGAAGTTGCTATTGTTCTCATGAATTGTTAAATTTATGATCTTTTCCAAAGATATTACAATTTTTGTTAAATAAATAAATAAATGAATATATATATATATATATATATATATATATATATATATATATATATATATATATATATATATATATACAGAGGCTGTTCTCACATTTTTTAGACGATGTATATTGTATTCACAAAACTAAATTACATAAAATTCATGCGTTTTAAATGTTCTATTTGACATCCCTTATTCTGAACTATCTTTCGACACCGCAATTTCTAGAATACTAATGCCTTTCGAAGTGTCAGAAGAGGTATTCTATCCCATTCCTCCTGAACAGCTTTCCAGAGTCCTGTAAGGGTTTTGGGACGACGTTTGGATAATGCAGATTTTAAAAGTCCAAAAGCACAAAAATCCATAGGTTATACATCGGGAGATTTAGTAGGGATATCAGTGAAGGGTATGGCCTTGATACCAGTTTTTTGTTCCATTTCTTTTAGGAAATTTACAGTGGATTTTGATGTGTGACTGCTAGCTTTGTCCTGATGGAGTCTCACAGATTGATGGCACTGTGGGTAAAGCGATGGTATTTCATTCAAAAAAATTGGCGATAAAATATGTTCCTGATAGTATATGAAGTTAATCTTGGCATTTTTTCCATTCTATTTATTTTTAACTTGCCATTATAAGAAAAACCAGCAACAACCATGAATCCCTTAGAAAAACTTTTTTTCGATTCTTTGAACCATGTACTTAAATTTTTTTCTCCACTTTTATGATAATAAATGGTTCTTTTTCTGTTGCAATCATTTAAATACACCCATGATTCATGTATTGAGACAATTGTTTTCCATTTTTCTTTGGATAAGTGTTTCTCATATAAAATTCTGCAGCGTGTCCTGCGTTCAGCGATATGATTTGGAAGAAGACGATGCACATTGCGTTTTTTCGCTTTCTTAAGATTTAAATCAACGTTTATCATTTTGTTTACAGTGGACACCGAGCATTTTAATGATTTTGCAACTGTCCTTTGACTAGGGGGATTTTCTTTTAACATTAAACAACGTACCTTTGCAATAGTCGAAGATGTCCGTTTTTTCCTTGGATACTTGTTTGGAATTGTTGTCCCACTTGAGGCTCCAATTTGACGTTTTTTTCCTTTGTTGTTGACGATAATACCTATCGACGCTTTAGATATCACAAAACCATGACTCTCACATCGTTTTTGGATAACGGAGTATGCATATTTCTCTTCGGAAAGAGCATAAATGTAGCCTTCGAACCACTGCTTTGCTAAAAACGCCATTTTGAATAAAAACAAAACTTTCAAGCCGTAGACGATAATTTTGACTTTTAAAAACATAGTATAATTGCAATTATTTCTTTTGCAGCAAACGATTTTTTATTACCGCTTACCAAAATCGTCTAAAAAATGCGCGAACAGCCTCTGTATATATATATATAAAACAGTTCCGTAACTGACTGACTCACAGACTGACATACAACGCATAGACCAAATTGCTGGACCTAAAGGGCTGAAATTTTGCATGGTGATTCTTCTTATGGTGTAGGGGTGCACAAAAATAGATTTTTGAAAAATTCTTCTTAAATTTTTTAAAATTAAATTTTTAAGCTGTTTTAGTAAACTTTTTTTAAGTTTGCATTTAAAATAATAATTTGAGGGTTATAAAATTTATATCACGAGAAAGATCATAAGAATGCCTTTAAAATGAAATGTTTTTCGAATCTTTACCTTTATTCTCTGATTTTTGATGAATTTTTAAAGATTATTTTTTAGAATTTAATTTATTAAATGCTGAACACGTGATTTCTTTTCTGGTACTTTAAATGAATTTATCGTCACGTGATAACAACGAAATAGACAAAAAAATTATTTTCTTGCTAATGCGGCAGACGATTGGACATTATCTAAAATAATATTAAAATACAGTAAAAGATAAGTTCCTAAAACTGTACTATATTCTTTAGTATGTCCTATTATATTTAATTTGAATATTCTCTTCTACATTATTTTGTCTTTAAAAATATCCCTTACGATTTTTTATATATATATATATATATATATATATATATATATAGAGAGAGAGAGAGAGATAGATATAGATATATTGTATATGTATTTACATCAATTTTATACATTGATCGTCGTATTTATTATAAATATATATATTTATTTTTTTGGCATTAATTGCATACTTTGACCACTGTATTTAATTTGAATGTACTCCGTAAGTGCGGGTTTTAGCTAGTATATATATATATATATATATAAGGCCACCGAAACTAGCTTTCGCCCCAATCTGGGCTGTTTCACACTAAATTGTAAACACTTAAAAAAGAAAGTGGCTATTGATCACGTGATTATTCTAACCACTTAAACCATTCTAACCTTCGTGATCAAACAGGGGAATTTAAATTTTATATAAGCGTGAAAGTGAGACGTCTCAGCTTTTTTTAATGCAAACTGTTGCCGTGTTAAGTTACGGCCATTTTGCGTCCTAGGTGTTGAAATGCGTGTCTTCTCACTCTTCTCACTGTCTAATTCTGCCAATATGCTTATTCTGCATGTTCGATGTGACCATGACAGCTAATCTCAATTGTATAGTATTCGCTGAAGTCTGTCTCCCTCCTGTTGCATCTAAATTATGTTCTTCCGACGAACTGCACCCGTGCTTTGTTTATATTATCCTATTACAAAACTGAGTCTCCCTCACTTTGTGTGTTATTACAGATCTATCTATCTATCTATCTATCTATCTATATATATATATATATATATATATATATATATATATATATATATAATAAATATATAAATATAAATATATATATATATATATATATATATATATATATATATATATATATATATATATATATATATATATATATATATATATATATATATACACACAGACACACACACACACACACATATATATATATATATATATATATATATATATATATATATACAAGTGTGTGTGTGTGTGTGTGTGTGTATATACAGTGGCTCCCAAAAGTGTTCGAACACTTATGATTTTCAATGAAATAGGGGTCTATCCATTAATTAAAATGAATATTTCAGAATGGGTATTTAATAATAAGATCTATAATCTATTCTTAACAAAACTACATGAAATATTTTAAAAACATAGTAAAATTTTATTTTTAAGAAACCAATAATCAAAAAGTAACAAAAACTTTATCTCACAAAAGTTATCGTACACTTGTAAAAAAAATCTCTACATATTAGCAAATATTCTAATTTTTCGTTAAATTAATATTTAGTAGGATATCATTTAGCATCCACAACAGCTTTTAAACGTCTGGGAATAAATTGCACTAGTTCTTTTGTAATTTCTGAATCAATGTTCATCCTTTCTTCCATCAGAATTGTTTTTAGTTCGCTTTTCGAGTGAACGTCGTGTTTTCTTATTCGAGCCTCCAGTTCTCTCCAAATATATTCTATTGGGTTTAAATCTGGCGATTAAGGTGGTGTTTTCAAAACTTGTGGACAATTATAGAGACACCAGAGGCGAACGTTGAGAGCCGTGTGCTTAGGATCGTTATCTTGATAAAAAACACATTTGTTTCCAATACCCAAATTTTGGACTGACGATTTTAAATTGTTAAAATATTTATATAAGCAGCATGATTCATTATTCCATCAATAAATACCAAATAACCTAGTCCTGATGCTGACATGCACCCCCACACAAGAACACCTCCACCGTCATGCTTAACTGTTCCTGCTAAGTTCTTGGGATTAAGTTTCTCATTTTTTCTTCTCCATACAATTATACGCCCATCGAAACCAAAAATGTTAAACTTGCTTTCATCGGCAAATAAGACATTATTCTAATACGTTTGGGGCTTATTTATCATTGATAGTGCGAAGGAAAGCCTAAGCTTTCTGTTTTTCTCACTCACAAAAAAATTTCCACAGGCAGAACGCCCATGCAATCCAGCTGCTGTGAGAACTCGTCGAATAGTTTCAGGTGAAATTGAAGTAGAAAATGTTTCATTAAATTCTGAAGAAACTTTTACAGTACTCAAACGTGGATTTTTACAAATTTTCTAATTATAAATCTCTGATCGCGTTTTGTTAACTTCACCGGACGACCCTTTCTTACCTTGTTTTCAATCCGATTTTCTTCTTTAAAGCGTTTTATCACATACCGCACAGTAGAATGGGATAAATTAAGTAATTTAGCAATATTCCGAGCTGATTTACCACAACTATTATGAAAAATGATCAATTTTCGAATGCTGTTTGTTGGTTCTTTACGACTACGGGCCATTTTTAACTAATAAATAGAATATTACAGAGTAAGCAAGCAAAAATTAAAGCCAAACGATATTTTAAATCGCCCCACAATTCAAAAATAAAAATAAAGCACCAGATGATAATTTTAATTATGAATTTACCTGAAAATATTTCAGTGTACGATGACTTTTGTGAGATAAAGTTTTTGCTACTTTTTGATTACTGATTTCTTAAAAATAAAGTTTTACTATATTTTATAAATATTTCATGTAGTTTTGTTAAGAATAGATTATAGATCTTATTATTAAATACCCATTCTGAAATATTCATTTTAATTAATGGATAGACCCCTATTTCAGTGAAAATCGTAAGTGTACGAACACTTTTGGGAGCCACTATATATATATATATATATATATATATATATATATATATATATATATATATATATATATATATATATGCTACCATCTTAATTTTTTTTCAAAATTTCTCTTTTACAAAATCGTTTTTATGGTCACTCTAAATGACTTTTCGATATTCATTATAATTAATTATGTATTTTCGTGAAAATGTAGTGGTCTACAAAAAGAAATTGTACAGAAAGTTTGAGTTCTCACTACACTGTGGGTTAGCTGACATATATGAAACTTTTTTTCTGTCAAAATTGTGTTGCGTATACTTTAAACCAGTGGGGGCTCGAATAAAATTGGACGGGTCGCGGTAGTTTGAATTTGTTATATCATTCATTAAATTACTTAATTAAAAATATGCTTTAAATTTTCTATAGTTACATACTTAAATATATATATATATATATATATATATATATATATATATATATATATATATATATATATATATATATACAGATAGAAATAGAGATGAGGGAGATTTATTTCATGTTAAAAAATATATGATATGATATTGTTGTAAAAAGTGTCAAACAGGCTTCCAAGCCAATACTTACATTGATTTTATTCGCTTCTTCATATCTGTGTGAAACTAGATTTTTCAAAATTAGTTGCTATAAAATCCACACAACGATTAAGGGTCTGTTCACACAGAATCCGTCAGCGTCATACAGAAATTCCGTTAGCGCTTATTGAAGGTAAGCAAAACATTTTTTTAAAATTTTTGTTATGCAAAGTTAATATATACCCACAATAAGAGTTCATTGATTTGAAAAATAGTTCGTGAAAATTTGCTTATTTTTGTGAACATTTAACTGGTTTTTCAAAATAATTTCGCTACTACCAAAAAATGTTCACAACGGATTAAGTGATTCTTTTATTTAAACAAAGTGGGCTACGTTCGAAAAGTTTGCACATTTCTTCTTCAAACTATGATACTTTTGTTAAAAATCAAAAGAATTTAGTTGCAGTTACATTGCATCTGGTCACAGCAAGTACATTGTATCAGACTGCATTTCTGTTATGTGAACGAGTTAGTCTATAGAATTTAGTACACTACATTCTTGATATCTTGCAGCAGAAAGGGTAATAATTTTCTTATCAGGATTCTTAATATTACTGACATATAATATATCTCAAAAATATCTAATAGAATAAAAATAGTCTTTCGGATTTTCTTTTTCAAATTTTACTTTTTCAAGAGATATTTTAAATGTTTTTTAAATTGTAGATTTGATTATTTGATTTGACTATTTAACATTTATATCCTGTTAGAGAAAACTTTAAAAATTAAATATTTTATCGTTTTTACGATGTGAAAATTGTAAAGCCGTATGGCAGTTTCGTTAGTTACCAATTTAATATAAAATTATTTACTTAAAATACAAGTAAGTAATAACATTTCCTCATTGGTGCCCTTTTTATTTAATTAGTGTAAATAAAATATAAATTATTTAAAAAAAACTTTTTTTATAGAATTTATAAGATTAACAATAACATGGTGTTATTCATAAGGGTTAACTGACATAAGAATTTTGACTATTTGTTTATTTTATATAATAAGAACCTTGTTCAAGTGGCTAAAGTCAAAGAATAGTTACTCAGCAGTATTTAATAAAGGGTTAACGTCAGTGAACTGCAGTTTTCCTGTTTCAGTCGGAAAATTAATGAATGTTTAACGTTCATTTTTGCTAATGAAATACGGCATTAACTAACCATTAAATTTAAAAGAACGTTTTGCGCACAAATTTTAGTTGTGTCACAGGATACTCGCAATCTCTTGGTTTCAATATGCATTTAAATACATTTACATAAGCATCCAAAGGCAATTACTCATCAAAACCGCCATACTCATCAACCGAGTATTACTCATCAAAACCGTCAGTGTCATCCGAATAACACAAAGTATGCTGCAATATTTCTAAAGCATCGCATCAAATGAGATTTACATGTGTAGGTGCTAACGTAATATTGCATCAACTGTCACTTTCAGCTAAATAAGCGCCAACTGTAAGAGAAGCAGTCATACCGTGCTTAGGACGGAACGGTGGATTGCAAGCAGTTGACGCAACGAGGAGAGAAAGCTTTAGTTGGTATGCTCGGGGAAAAAATTGCGACCGTTACTCGTAGAGTGTATTTTATCGAATTGATAACAAGTAGGTTTCGTAACTCATGATTGCTGGTTCACATAATGGAGATAAAGGAAAGCGGACAGCGTTTTGAAATCTTTGTGCCTTAAACTCTCCAAAGCTGTATCCGATAAATAGGGAAGAACCTAATCGATTTGTAGTATCCTTCTTCAAACATGAAATTGTAGAATGATTTCAATACAATTTTTTCAAAAAGCTCTATGAATTGAAAATATGAATAAATATACAGGGTGATTTTTATTAAACTGACACAACTCAGAGCCATCTGTAGCGTGATCTATCAACCGGAATTCCATCAGAATTGATAGAGGGACTAAGAACAACATGAGAAAAAGTTTCCGTGAAAAAAGTTCCAAAAGTCACCGATAGGGGAAGATATGGCACTGTTGTTGTCGGCGCACCCGAAAATTTACACAAAATGCAAGTAAAACATCAAAATACAAATTCACGACAACGTAATCCTCAGCAGCGCCATTAATTCGAGCTATAAAGATAAAGGGTGAATACCGAAAAAGTTGAAATAAGCAGACAAATTAATAACAAAAAAATTTCACTGCAACACTGCTTTATGCAATAAATTCACTTCTCCTCCCTTCAATGTGATCACCGTCCTAGTGGACGACACATTGCACCCTGAACACTACGTTCTCAACGGCCGAGCGTAACATGTCACCAGGAATGTTCATCACAGTCCGGGATATGTTGGCCTTTAGGGCCGCTAATTTACAGACTCCATCAAGATACACCTTGGACTTTAAATAACTCCACAGGAAGAAGCCACGTGGGTTAGGTCCGGGGAGTGAGGTGGAAATGCAAGTGGAAAAAAACGACTGATGACACTTTCTTCTGTAAAGTCATGGCGCAACAGATTCCGCAGCGATCTCTATAGCCCAAAATACTGGCGCTGCTGTCGACTACGTAGTCAAAAATTTACATTTTTATGTTTTACTTGCGTTTTATGCAAATTCTAGGGTGCGCTGACAACAACAGCGCCATATCTTCCCCTATCGGCGACCTTTGGAACTCTTTTTTTTCCATGGAAACTCTTTTCCATTTCGTCATTAGTCCCTCTATAAATTTCGGTGAATACCGGCTGATAGATCGCGCTACAGGTGGCTCTGAGTAGTGTCAGTTTAATAAAAATCATCCTGTATACTATGAAAATCTCTTCGAGTTAATGTTAAATTAAATCATAGTTATAAAGAAAATTTAATGAAATCTGCCCAATAATTCTCAAAAATTTTACCAAGTTTATAAATCGCTTAAGCGAAAGGAAAAATGTACCTAAAATTGCTTTGTGTGTAAGTTACGTGAATCATAAATTTTCTTTTAAGGAAAAACATTATTTGCACAATAATTAGGGTATTCGTTTTCTTCTAGTCAGATAGCCTATCCACCAAAAAACAAGTTTTATAACAACTCAGAAATACGAAAAATGTAGAGAAAAAATTTTGCGCCGAAAAGCTTTTTCTTTGGGGCAGTTATGGATATCATTTGTCTACTTGTAGAATTCTGTCTATTATAAAGAAAACTGGAGGTACTCTGTGGAGATCTTAGAATAATCTGAGTAAGTCTTGTATGAAAAATTTCACATGCACGCATAAATATTACAGAAGAGTATGAATCCTACCGGGTTCTACCTGAATAATATGTTTATGTGAAGAGCATATTTGAACGTATTTAGAGCCGTCGTGTAACGTGTATCATTAACAGGAAGTTTAAAATGTAGAATACAGATTGAAAAAAATCTACTGTTAATCTCGCTTTAAAAATGTGTTTTTACTTGCATCACTTCATTCATATTTCTTTAATTATTCATATTTAGCAAGAAGAGTATTACAGCATTAGCAGTTAATTAGCCTATAATATTTATAAATCAACTGGCTGAATACCCGTGCTTCGCTACGGAGTACATTTTAGAATAATTACAATGAAAAAATAATGAAATTGCTTTTTAGAAGATTTCCTTATAAACAATATTTTTTGTTTCTTCATTAGGCGGAACTAATATTACCAGGCTCGTCCGCGAACTTACGCGTGAGCAGTCTACGTAAAACTGACCGTGGGAGAAACGATTTTCTCTTAACCCTTTGAGGGGCGCCGTTTGGCAGTGCAAACGACTAAATCTAGTCTTTTCTTCACTTGCATTCAATGTATTCCAGCTAAATGAGCAGAAAAATGGTTAGTACTGCCATCTGTTAACAGTTTAAAGAAGTAAAAATATTTGCAATCTTTAATTGGAAAATTTTTCAAGATTATTTTGGTTAGAAAATTGAGAAAAAAAATCTGCTTCGTGCCCCTGAAAGGGTTAAATCTACGCCAGCGTATTTTAAAGTTTGATCTTGAGATTTATTTATCGTCCTGGCGAAGCATACTTTGAGGGAAAATTGCAGTCTATTAAAATCGAAGGGGAGGTCATTGGGTATTAGAGGAATGCGCGGCACGAACACTTTTTCTCCTTGAGCACATCCGGTTAAAACAATGGCTTCAATTAAATTTTATGCAGGGTTTTGTCGTAGTCTAGTGTCATTGCACAATTCCGGGGATTTCAAATTCTGAAGGAGCATTACGGGTGGGCCCTTCCGCAAAGAGAACTTATGGTATGGAAGACTAGTTTAAGAGAATATAAAAACTCTACCGGATAGTTAACGGCATCATCTGAATTACAGAGAGTGTCTATAGACTTGTAGACCATTTCTTCCCCGCCAAAGGACTTTAGCAACATGTAATTAATGAACGCAGCTTGATCGTTTTTTGGAGTCAAAATGGCCCTTTTGCAGAAACCATTCTATAGGTTTATTCTGTATTTGAACAATGCGTGGATAAATGTGATCGATCAGTTCCTGGATGGTATTCACTAATGTGAATTAAAATCTTAAAAAAGTTCCGTCTCAATTAGTCTAGTGGTTAAATTTTATCTTTTACTCTATTTTAATTTTTTGTCAATTTATTTCGTTGTTATGTACGTAACGCAAAATTAATTGAAAGTACCAGAAAAAGAAATCACGTGATCAGCATTTAATAAATTAAATTCTAAAAATTAACCTTTAAAAATTCACCAAAAATCAGAAAATGGAGGTACAGATTCAAAAAAGATTTCATTTTTAAGGAACTTTTATGATCTTTCTCGAGATATAAATTTTATAACCCTCAGATTATTATTTTAAATGTAAGCCTAAAAAAAGTTAAAAAAACAGCTTAAAATTTTAATTTTAAACAATCTAAGAAGAATTTTCAAAAATCCTTCTTAGTGCACCTCTACATTATGAGAAGAATCATCATGCAAAATTTCAGCCCTTTAGGTCCAGCTGTTAGTCCTATACGTTAAATGTCAGTCAGTCAGTCACGGAACTGTTTTATATATACACAGGTGGTTATCAAAATAATGGAAACACTAAGAAACATCATGTAAACCTTTATTAATATGGGGCAGGATCGCCTTTTCATGTAATACCACCTGATTCACCTTGGAATAGGATTATACAAGCCATGAATTGTGGTTAAGGATATATTATACCATTCTTCAGGGAAAAATCAGTGCATGTGGAGATGCTGTGGTAGATATCGATACCTTGCTCTATCCGCTTATACAAATCACGGTGGTTGGATGATATATAGCCGAGGGGGGGGGATTGTACAGGGCAAGATAAAATATTTGACTTCTTTTTCATGCTCTTCGAACCAATAATTAATAGATTTAGCTGTATGTATAGGGGGATTATCATCCTGGATAACGCCATCTCCTGCAAGAAACAATGTTTGCACCATAGGATGAACTAGTGTGCTAAAATTTCGACATAGTCCTTCCCATTCAATCTTCCATTTAGGGTTGCAATAGGGCCTGAAGAAAACCATGAGATGCCATCCCATACCATGATAGATCTACCTCCATGATTGACAGTTGAGAGGAGACAGCCAGAATATTACTCATGTGTAGGATTTCTCCAAACATACGCACGTCCTGTTGCGAGGAATAATGTGAACAATGATTCATTGGACAAAATGCCGTTTTTTGATATATTACTTGCCCAGAATTTGCGCTCGTGACACCATGGCATCTATTACAAGTAGCGTGGGAACAGTTACTCTTCCGTAAAAACTTTGTTTGTGAAGTTCCCTTCTAGCTCTGATGGTTGATACCGGAACATGCAGATGCCGATTGATCTCTTCAATCATTTTCGTTGCAGTTGTTTTCTTTCTTCATGTCACAGTCCGCTTCAATACGTCGTCCGTCTCTTTCACTCAGCTCTCCCTTTCGTCCACTATTCTGTTTGGAAAAGGATGTTTTTCCGTTCACTCTGTATGCTATCATGACTTTCGATACCATATCTCGAAAAACACCCATTAGCCTGGGGGTTGCAGTAACAGATACTCCAATTTAAACGCGCTCCAACAATTTGCGCTTTTTGCAAGGTCTGCAAGGTTTGATATTTTACGCTGTTTGATATTTTACGCCGTTCATTCCTTTACTTCTTTACCAAATAAAAAAAGTAAATTTTCCAATATTTCATAAATACGAAGAATTTGAATTTAATGCATTTATTCCCAGTTATGCGTTTATTGTAAATTTTATAGAGCAACTTTGTGTGAGTAACTTTTAGTGATTTCATGTCTGACTTACAATTACCCTAAACGTTTCGTTTGCTCTGAGTCATTAAATGAGTTCAAATTTCGTAGAAAATGCTCAGCATAGCTCATGAACGTGTACAAACAAGCAGTAATAAAAGTTTTGAAAATTGATAAATTATATTTGGGAAATTATGTATAATGTAGTCGATCTTAAAAAGACATCAATAACTCAGTAGATTTTTCTCAAAGTTTCCATTTATCATGATGTCAAATTAGATTCAAATAATATTATCGATAAAATAGAAACATAATATCCCCGTTTTATTAACACTTAAATGACATGTATAACGTAAATAACTGATATTAAGAGTAAATCAATAGTGTAATATTCAGTCCAATATTAAAGAGAAAAATTGTCAGGCTAATACAACTTTTGTTGTGTTGCCAACAACTTTTATTAGAATCTGACAAAAATTCGCAAGAAACATGACTAAATACGAGTTACCTTTAAAATATCATATCTTTATTTACACTGTAAAATTTTCAGATGAGTTTAATAGCCGAGTGTAGATAGAGATTAAATACGTGATAAAAGCGAAAAGAAAAAAAAGGAAGAAAAAAAAATTAATCATTTTGATATCTTACTGTTCCAAATTCAGACATTTATCTTAGATCATTCCATATAACCATAACAAGTGCAGCAGTTGTAGGAAAATTTTGATTTCGTTTACTTTCTACACAATGATAACACTTGGATTCCTAAAAGGGAATCAAAATATTCACAGCATCTTCATTAATAAGAGAATAGGACGAGATGAAGGATTTACAGTATAATAACAGAATTCTCCGCAAAGAATGACAGAGCTGAATTTTCCAACAATGATTTAACAAAGAGACTAGGACCTTGAAAACAAAAAAAGTCCGTTTACTTCACATTTATCCCCTTTCAGAGAGGTTGGTTGGTTGGGAGTGCTACGGTCATTTTTTTTTGTTACACTAGGGCTAATTAGATCAGGACCTACTGCTTAAAACCGATTCCGAATGGCTGCAAACATCCATGCCAATAGTGGAACTCGAACGCACAGAAACTGGTACAGAATGCCAGCTCCGGCCCTTTCAGAGAAAAAATAGAAATTGGATAATACATGATTTAGTTATACCTAGAGCTGAATTTTCTGAAGGACTCAAAAGGCGATAAAAGGTATTGAGTGCAAAAAGTAGTTTGCATTGATGTTGGGGAGTTTGGTGCAGATGGAAGGGATGGACATAAATTTCCTTAGACAACAATGAACATGTAGATTGATATTTTGACTAGTTTTGAAATAATAAAGATTTTGGAATTAAAGTTCACACTTGTGTTGTAAAGTCGTATTTAATCTCTATTAAATATCTTATTAGATCATGATACAGAAAGTCGATACAAGTTCTGTTTCTTAGCCTACCCATGTATATTTCACTGGTCTGCTTGATAGGGGACTTGGTCCCTTAAATTGATGAAAATATCGATTTTTCAATTTTTTGTTAAAAATAAACTTTGACCCCTCTAGTATATTGGTGCAAAGTTTTGAGTTAATCTGAAGATTGTGTATCAAAAATACTTTTCATTATCTCGATAGGCCTTTAAATGCCACGCCCACTTCAGTGTTTACAATCCTTTTAATCTGAAATTTCCTCCCTGAATTACAAATAACCCAGGTAGTCCCAAATTAAGATTAAGGACTCCAATAAATGACGTATTTCTTCCAAATATTCTACCAGTATATTAACGGCTTGCATCTAGTGAACTTCTGGATAGATGTGTGCGTTGTGGAACTCAAAATGCTAATGAGAGTTGCACAGAGTGATTTGAGTAAAGTGCCCTAAAGAAATATTTGTTAATAAACAACGTGTAAAGCTCTGTTTAACAACAGCAGTTTGTGAACTTAATACGGGTACAATACATACAATAAGAGAAGTACAAAAGGCACTATGAATGAACATAGGTCATTCCAAGAAAAAACTTGGTGTTGTGTTGGATTCATGAATTTTTTGTTTCGGAAAAGGCGTAATAATGCAAAGTACCAACTTGCCCGTTAATTTTTGAAAATGCTATTCGTAAAAGAGAACAACTATCTAGAAAGAGAGAAGGCGTTACATATTCAGCAGGATGTTTTTAAAATCGTAAGGTGTTATGAGTGAAGTTTGTTTACTGTGTTGATGGTGAAACATTGCAACTAAAATTTTCAAATTCTGAACTAAAGAGCTAATTAATGCTATAAATCTTTATTATAAATGTCTTGTAATACATATTTATAAGTATTTAAAATCACTCTAAGTAAGATATTTAAATTGTTATTCACATTTTTCACCAGTTCTCTCATCATTTCTGTTTGGATAAGTTTTTAATAAAAGCCTCTAATTATAACTAAATTTTCCCCTATTCAAAGAAAATTGCTATAATTTTAAAGATATATAAGTAGTAACATAATGACATTAATATTAAGATAAATGGAATAGGTTTTTACAGCTTTTTCCGTACTTAAATTCTTTAATTGATTTTTCTCAGTTTGCTGTTTTTTGGCGTATTACTGTGTTTAAAACATGATTACGTCTACAAATATGTCAAATGACTCCATTATTTTTTTAATATCTTCAATATAATGTACTTAATAAAATTATGGGTGGATTTTATAATGTAATGTAAAGGAAAAAAAAATTGAAATGTTGAAGAAACCATGTTTTTTTGCTGCGTTTTTGCCTATATTTGTATATTTTGTTCTCATAAACTAATTCATTAACTGTAAAATCAATGCATAAATTTATAAAGTATAATGTCATACACATCCAAAAAAATCAAGTTATAATTTCGAAAACTAAAGGAGAAAAAAATTGATTTAATTCTTTAATTTTTTAAAAAAATTATTTTATTTCTAAATTTTTGCTCACAAAATGAATTTTTTTCTTATTAATATCAGTTTTTCTAAGTATTACCTATAATAATATGTGTGTACTATAGGTAAATATACTTCTGAAAAAATATTTCTTCAAAGGGTACTGAGTCCCCTTAACTTCCAAACCACATATGCATATGATTCATGTTGTCTTTTGATGTCATGATACAAGCAGCGTTCCCACTTATATAACTAAAATGTTCATCATAACTTTTATTATTCTTGAGATAAAAGTAACTTTAAGTGAATCCTGATCGTACGAGCATATCAAATTTTGACGGTCAGATACGATGGTGGAGCATCACCCAATTTTCCAAAACAAGAGACACATCAAATGCACATGCAAGGCCGTTCCTGGGTTGGTGGTTGCCTAGGTTCGAAAACAATATCACAGCCTTATTAATTTACTATTATTTAATTAAGAGCTTGATATGCAGTGCCGACATATACATACTTTTAAATATTTATCATGGAAAAGAAATATTTTTAAAATTTTTATTTTTAGAGTGAAACAAAGGTCCTTAAAAAATAAATGGTTTCTTTCAAATGAATATTTTATTCCACATGTAAGTACAAAACTAATGTATAAAAAAGACAGCTATTAGTATTAAGTGTAGTTAAAGTAAAATGAATTGATTTCGTAGGTAGGTTAACCATTAGTTTCTAATATAATGCCACTAAAATTTAGTTGTATTGATTAAGAGTTGAGTTAAATTTAAATTTAAATGAAAAATAAGAAAATAAATCACTATCACAAATTTACCTTTCTTGCTTTTTTTCACGAAACTTCATCAATTATTTTTGATAAATCCGAATTCTGGCAATTATCTTTTTCTATAGATAATCATACAAGGTTAGCCTTTTCTGAGACTAACACCTTATGGTAAATTTTCATTACTTTGAATTTAGTAATGTCGTAATCTATATCCTAAAAAGTAATCAAAAACATTGCTCTAAAAACGTGAATCTTTCCTCAACAGAGGAAAGATTCACGTATGACTTATGTACTGTATAGTAAAAAATAAAAATTAATTTTAAAATTTTGTTTAGGACTTTGCACGGACTCATTACTTGATTCATACCAAAATTGATGAGGTTTCTTTCTTATACGAGTGTTTTGGGAATTTCAGGTTCTTTATCAATTGCTTCAGCAATATATTCTTGTAGCTTCAATAATATATTCATTAAAACTTAAATTATAGCTCTTCTAATTTAATTTTTTGAAATTATCCAATGCTTTAGTACATTCATTAATGTTAATATTGGGATTTTTTGGCATTTTGCTAATAATGACTATTTCTAAGAGCATATCCTGCTAGATTATTAATGACCATAAAAATTTAAAGGATTTTGATATAAGGAATTTGCCAGTTTCTTGTGCTCAAATCTCAGCTTTGATCATCACTTAAAATTACAAAACTGCCATAAATTTATTTGAGATTTTGCTACAAAGTTCTTACAGAGTTAATGCAACTTGAGCACCGAGTGTACCTTAAAGGTTTCAAAGTAAAAAATGTGTATACTCTTTTTATCATATTCCATCTATATGGAGAAGCAGAGAAAATACTAAATTATCCTCGATCAATATCGAAAAAATAAATGGTTTCGTCATTAATGCTAACGGCATTATTAAGGACTACGTTTAGACCATGTGATGCACGTAGCACAAATGCTTCTCAGGTATTAACATTTAAAATGAAGTTCTATATACTTACCCTTCCTGTTGGCTCCATGTTCAAAGCCTTGTCCGCGGATATTTTGCCCATTAAGCGTAAATTTTGGTAATAATTCATTAATAAGGTAGTTAAATAAACCTTCGCCATCGGTATCAACTACAGGGGGATATTCTTCTATTTTCACATTACATTTCGCGCATTTCATACATCGGACAACAAACGTGATTTGTTCGGCATGACTTAAATCTGGGGTACAATCAAGGATAACAGAAAAATATTTTGAATCATTTGTTGTGGTTGTTAATTTTTTGTTACAGCTGTTGCTAATACCACAATGATTTAATTTTGAAAATGTACCTCCAACTAATATGCCATACGACATCTTGTTGTTGTGATGTCTGAACATTTCTAACCCACTCTGCTAGTATTGGGTCAAGCTTAGCTAACATTTCTACGGCTTTCGTAGAGTTAACATTGTTGGAACGGTGTAACTCCGTGGACTCGCTGTGAAATGCCAAACACTGACCAGATAAATACTGAAAATGGCTATTATTCTTTCAATAACAACACGCCCTCGTCTTATTTTAATTTCATAATATGTTTAAAGATATTTATCTATTGTGCTCTTTTCCATTCGCTTCTTTTCCATTCTAAATTTTAATTCTTACCGCATCTTTGAGCATTCAATATGTTGCCGATTAGTTTTTGTGTTGCACAAAATACGTTGCTGTATGTCACCAGTCTGAAAAACAGCTCAACTTAATAATATTTTTTCTGGGGTGATATTTTTTCTTATTCACAACAAAATTCCTTTATAGATTATAATTAAAACTTATATTCATAAATTTATTTATAAGATAAACATTTGTAGTAATTAAGTATAGTCGCTAATCACATGTGTAATATTGCAACTTTAACATTTCTGTAGTAACATCTATTACTTCTGTAGTAAATGAAACCTGTAGAAAACTAATAAATATTTGAGAAACACAGTTGTACAGCGCACCAATGAAATACAGGGTCTGTCCAGAAAGTAATGAGACTGAATTTTTCACGCCAAGAAGAAGGCCAAAGGGGCAGAGTTTGCGGATGGTACGGGTGGTGGGGGCTGTCAGCTACAGAGTCTGGCGGAAGTCAGTTGGCTTTGAGCCTTTTCAGCGCACAGATCGTTCGTGAAGCAGACGCATGTTTGAAAGTGATGTTAAGTTTTCAGAATGCAGCGGAGTGTTGAGCAGCGATACGCCATAAAGTTTTGTGTAAAACTAAACAAATCTGCCACTGAGATGTTTACCATGTTACAAGAAGCCTACGAGAAGGATTCTTTGTCTAAGGCTCAGATGTTTAGGTGGTACAAAGCCTTCAAATACGGAAGAGAGGACGTTGATGACGAACAACGCGCTGGGCGTCCATCAAATTCTCGAACTTCAGACAATGTGGCTAAAATTAAAGCGCTTTTGGACTCTGATCGTCGGATGAGTGTCTGAATGATTGCGGAGACATTGGGACTTACAAAAGGTTGAGGAACCAAATCGCACGCGTTCACCCAGGGGTCACAAATAGCGCCCTTTACACGTACGCTCTTTCGTGAGTGCTTGGAGCGTACGGGATTGTGCGCGGGAAAACTTGCACTACGCTCCAAAGCAGCTTTCCCTTCCATTCCGACACCTTCACACGTGCACTCAATCGCGCGGGATTGTGGTTTCACGAGGGAAAGAGCGTACGTGTAAAGGGCGCAAATTGGATTCTGCACCACGAAAATGCGCCGGTCTACGCATCCTTCAAAGTGACTGTGTTCCTGACAAAACACAACGTCGCAACGTTGCCCCAACCACCGTACAGCCTCGACCTGTCAACGCTGAACTTTTTCTATTACCTCGTTTAAAATCCAGCTTAGAAGGTCATCGTTTTGACACTCTGGAGAACTTGCAGAAAAACGTAACGTATGTTCTGAACAGCATTCCAGTTGAAGACTTCCAGGCGGGCATCAATGGGTTACAGAGTCATTGGCAACGGTGTATTAATGCAGGAGAATGCTATTTTGAAGAATATTAAGCGTCTGTAAAATTATCTTCAAATAAACGAATTTTATGGAATCAGTCTCATTACTTTCTGGACAGACCCTGTAGTATTAAATGTTATATTTCCATAGTACCCGGAATATAGGGCTTAAGTCAAAAACAGTGATTTAAATATACCAAGTTATTGGCTTTTATAACAATCTCAGAAATATAATTTCGACTTGAGACTTTTGTACAAAGAAATGTACTTTTGTATACAAAATTGATAGACTCAATCCTTTTATACAAGTCAAAGATTTGTTTTTTAGTAAGAAAAACAAATATCTAAAATCCACTTCTGTTTACTTAAGCCCTTTATACCGGGCACCATAGATTTATTCAGCAATTATACCGTTATTGGAAACTAAGTTCACACCTTTAACTGCTTATATTTTGTATACGTTTGTTTTACTTAATATGTATATTTGAAATCAGAGCTGACCAGCCGTATAATAGTATTTATAATAATGTTATTATAGTTGATGAATATAGACTATTAATTACCTACATGAATTTAATCCAATAAATATGGCTAAATGTCATATGCTATTCTGGGCTGTATATAAATATAGTTTTTTGTAGTATACGAGTTGTGTTGCAAAGATTACATATAAAATTAATTTGACTGAATTACTTTTGTCTAAAAGGTTAATACAGAATACTGTTAATACTGTAATACTGTTAATACCGTTAATACTGTAATCATCAAATAGTTTCATTATTTTTCTTAGTAGTCAAAGTTTTACGTATATTGGTGTCCCATCTGTGGGGGGAGGGGCACAGTTTGGAACGGCCTGTGCACATGATAAAGGCTGTCATCATTGTGATGTTACGAGAAGTGTAAACCCTGATGCATCTGCATCACGTAACCATTCTTTAATGAATTGGTGAAAAAAAAGGAGACGATTCGATTCATGATTGCACCGTGGAAAGGTACAAATTTCTCATACGCTGATCAAAACACTGCTCACACATTCGATTAGTATAAAAATCGTGATACAGTTAAATCAGGGGTGTCATACTCGCGGCCCGCGGGCCGCATGCGACCCGGCCAATATATTAGCACACAATAATATATAAAAAAATAACCGACGCAGAATTATAATAGGTTAGGAAGAATTCGCTAAATGTTTTTTTAATGATTCTCTTTTTTTTGCTATTATTAAACAAAATGCCTATATTTATGTTGAATATACTGTAATTAGGTTAATAAACCTACATTTCTATTAATATTGATATTTTTTGCGGCCCACCTATAGTTAAACCTTGTTTGTTTGGCCCAAGGTAGCCTTTGAGTTTGACACCCCTGAGTTAAATGGTACATGTAAATACCCATGTAAGACGATAATTTTGGTACTAATAAATTATGGGCAAAAATTATTATTATCATTTGAGTTTGAAGAAGTATCAAAATTAGTACCATGGAAATAGACTTCCAATGAAGAGTATTTGCTTATATAAAAGAGCATCATGTAACTATTAATAAAGTAAGCAGTTGACAATCTGATCTGAAACAAAAAGGGATCAACATCTATTAAAATTAGGTTTACTCCTTAATATTCAAAAACTCAAAAAAAAAGTTCAAACATTTACTTTCGCATGTTCATGCAATCTAAAGCGCTAATTTGTTTGCCAACTTCTCGTGATTAACAAAGAATCAATTAAACAGTTAACAAAAATATTTCATTCGCCCATGCATTTTGATGATAATGACATAAATTTGTTTTAAAAAATGCATATATACAAACCATATGCCCGAAATAAACAAAAAATCAGTAAATTATTTTTTAAGATTACTGACTAATTAATGTTTTGATACTTTTAAGTCATCTTCTAACTATTTTGACGTCCTAAGCTGTTACGAAACTTAAAAAACAAAGTCTGGCTCATTTCAAGTTTAATGCGTTTTGAACGTTAAAGAAGAATTAACCGAATCTAAGTTCAGTTGCATTAAAATTTCGCTAATATTGATGGTATGAATAACTGTTAGATTATTTTCCAGAGTTTATATTTTCCTTTTTTCCTGGTTGTTTAATTAACCCTTTTCACTCTGAGAATTGAACAGGTGGTATTTATCGATCGCATTGAAATAATTGGTTACTTCAGTATGTAGGATGGTATTGATTATGCTGTATATTTTTTCATTGGGTGGCTAAAGATATTTCTTTTTGTAATTCCTTTACTTGTAAATAAAAATAGTCTATTTTTCATCATGTTTGTTTCTTGCAATTTAAAGAATAAATGTTAAAAAATATGTATTCAGCTCTTAATATTGCATAATTATATGGAGCATTAGTCTGGATAGAATTTTACATTGGGTACACAGGGTTTTTCACTGAAACGGTAACTGAGGTAATGACCTAAGAAACCAGTATGATCCTCTATATTTTTCAATTTTATGTATACAAGTCCTCCAACAATGAAGTGATTTTAGCGAGACAAATGTAGTAAATTTTCCTTCAACTGAATGTAAAATTATAAACATTTATGATATATTATTAAGATTGTTCATATTGATATTTGATCTTTGAAAAGCAAAAAACAAATTCCGAGAAACATAAACTTTAAAAAATTTATAAATTTTCTTGAAATTTCTGTATTAGCAGCTTTGTACTCCTAACCAAATAATTGTTGAACTTTCATTTGTGCTGTTCATCTATGAGCATCATGAATTATAAATTTTAAATTAGAGAATCAGAGATTTTTAAATAAACTACTTCATTGGGTAAACTGTAAATAAATTAAAACATAAAATAAAGTTGTGAGTAATCTTTAATTTCTTTGTAAATGGCTTAAAAATTATTAACTTGAACAGATCTGTAAATGGTGGTAATTATATCCTAACCTTTAAAGCACATTTCTATTACGTTTCTGTCTAATAGTTATATTACTTATTTTCTGATTGGTTTAAAACAAGAAACCTAAATTTAAATCATAATATTGCTATGTAATTACCTCTGAGCACTTTCGGTTCTAGACTACTTCGATTACTAGTATATAAGGAGGTCGCTGCCGGTTGTTTTTTTTTCCCTCTATGGTCCGTCGTATTGGTGCCCAAGGTTGGACGGCTTTAAATCTCACACCTGAGATAAAGAAAGCTTCTGGTTTTGTAGTGAAAAAGCTCCTATTTCCTGGAAAGCAGAATATTGTAGAATTCATCGGAAAGTCTCAGGAAGCAGTTTTGGTTAACAAAGTACCAGAATCTTACCTACTGGTGTATCTAAAAAAGTTGTTTAGGAGACGTAACGATACTGTAGTATAACACAGTTAGAAAATTACTTCTAGATGGTAAACTTAAATCATTTATTTTAATAGAAGCCCTATTAAAAGTGTTTCCGTCTGTACGTGATAGTCATGCGCGGGGCAAATTTATATATCGATGTACAAATACCGGGTGAGTTAATCTCCGATAGGACCAACAGCAAGTTGAGGGAGGTTGCATTCCCTAGGCTAAGCCCTCTAACGCAGTTTTATTTGTCAGTACATTCATGTAGCAACGATTGGTGAAGTGGAAGAATCTTATTGGACAAGATAGGTAAAAGATGATTAAACCCTTGTATTTTCTCCGAGATGGTTAACTCCGAAAATTAGCGACCGATAAAGAGAGCTATCTGTTGGTACTGGACAAAAGAATGTTTAAAGAAAGAAAAGACTCCTATATTTCTTTTCTTATTTTGATTTCTATATTTTTTTTTACCTTTGAAAGCCAAGTATCTTATTTTTTAATTAGGAACGACAGCACAAAATAATTATAAGGAGAGTACGGCTCTTGACAAAATCCTACTAGTAGGGTCAGCATGGTTTCATAATCGGCTAGATTAAAGACAAATTCATTATCTATTGACTTTTAAAAGTTAATGTTTAAATTTGATGGAAATTTTGAAGAGTTGGAAGTCTCAGATTCCAATAAATTTTTACATTTCTGAATGCTGCAGTACGCTTAATTGCCTAATAGTAAAATTCTGAGCCGCAGAAAGAAGTTTAATATTCGCATCAGCTGCATATCCTGCTGATCCATGGTGGCCCTGCATGAGTTAAAATTGTTCTAAAAATGGATTTAAAGAGGAGCAGTTTATTTTTAATGCATCATTTGCTATTTCAAGCAATTAAGGAGCATACAAGTCTTCTTGCTGCTTGAAATTTGTTTCTAACATTTGATAAATGTTGTAACCAAGTAATATTTATTTCGAGGATAACTGATGGTCTTTGGCGGTGTCAGATCAGGAAAGTGTTGTTTTTTCTACTTTTATATTGCGCCCGTTGAATGTTCGTTTCAATTTTCTTTGCATAGGACAGAAATACATTTATCCACGTTAATTTTAACTGTACATTTCTCGAGTCAATTTTGGATAAGGGTCCTGTTGTCATTAATACAGGTTATTGCATACTTGAATTTTTTTCTGTTTGGGAAAAATCGTAGCACCGATTGCGAAGATGGCTATTTCTGTTTTAGGATGTTAGGGTATATCGTTAACGTACATATTAAATAAGGCTGGTCCGAGTACTGAGCTTTTGGGGACACTACTACGACGTTTACTTTATGTGATAGGTGGTCATTAATGTTTACTTGGAAGGTACGACTGGTGAGTTAAGAGATTAAAAATTTAGTCAGGTTGGAGGAGGAGGAATTATCTCTCATTATTTTATGAATTAGACCTTCTATCCATATTTTATCGAAAGCTTTAGTCAAGCTTTTGTCAAGCCTATGTCAAGATTAATGTAAGTGAGTGCGCCTATGTATATATCAATTGCATTAATGTGTATCAATGTGCTTCCTTGTTAGAGAAAATAATGTATACAATTCTCTTGTATCTCCCTCCTGAACAATTAAGCTGATATGAAAGTTAAGAGTAGTTAGAAGTGCTGTAAATTTAGTAAAATTTTAATCAGTAAAACTCCTGCAGGCTAAAGCCTTACTGGGATTTAAGAGTAAGTCAATTATAACATCGTAGGGTTAGCTAGCAAGAAAAAGAAGAAAGTATTAGACTTCAGAGGCCTTATTTAAATGTTACCTTTGAAAGAAGTTGTTGACATTGAAGTATATTTTAGACTTACAAGAGTATTGTGAAACTTGAAATGTTATATTAAAAAAGTATCTCGAACAATAAATTAGATTAACATGTTAGATTCTGCAGCATCAATGTGTTGGAGTCTGAAAACATACTCTAAAGTTTGACATTAAAGCTAAACAAGTAATTTCGACATACTGATAGTTCAAACCACCTTTACTTTCACTCTAAATCAAGTCTTGAAAGTTAATAGCATTTTGAGTAGCCATTGCGAGTTTTTTCGCTTTGGGCCGCGAGAATGTAAAGGGTGATAACTACATTCTAACTATAAAGGTACATGTCATTTACATTAATGTCTAGTAATTTTATTACTTACTTTTTGATTGGTTATAAATAAGAAACATAAGTTAAAATCATAAAATTGTCATTTAATTATCTGTTAGCATTTCAGACTCTGGTTCAAGTCTACCTCAAGTACTACTAGAGGAGTTAACTGTTAAAAGAAAAGCAGAACTTATTATATCCCACAATGTAAAATTTTTTTCACTTTACGGTGGGTTACAGTTCTTAATTTCCTGTCTAAACCGTCTCCCGATAAAACGATTCATTTTACGTAATGGTGACGAAAGCCGTCCGTATGATTTAACATAAAGTGTGAATTTATAACTATATCCCTTTCACTCCCAGTGATGCCAATTGGAATCATGATATTCCCAATTTTTTTTCTCAGCCGCCAGAACTGCCAGTGATATCAAATAAATTTTATTAAAATATTTGTACATTTTGCTATTCAAAAATATTTTTTCCTTTACCCAATAGATTGCAGCACTATCCCAGTAAAGGAAGAAATATTTGATGTTTGAGTGTCAGCTGAAATGTAAAAACAAGTTAAAATCAATTTCATTTTAGATGTAATTAAAAAATAATAATGTTTAAGTTAGTCTCTTATCATTTTTAGATATGTGTAAAAATCATATTTTGGCAATTTTTTAAAACAAATTATCCGAAATTTTTGTTGTTTATTTTTTCAAAAACTAGTGATTCCAAATGGCATCACTGGGAGTTATCAATGGGGTGGGAAACTCAACACCTCTAAATGTTTATTTACGATTGCTAGCGGTTGTGGCACATGGTTGTACAAAATTTGAATACTTTTATTGTATTATTTGAATATAAGTGTACTTCTACTGATTTACTTAAAAATTAGCTGAGAAGACAAATCTTGGGAAAGGTGGTGATGTTGTAATACGCTTGGGAGATACAGTACCACGAAATAAAAATCATAAACTTTTTGTTGACAATTGGCTCGCATCATATAACATAGCTGTGCAACTTCAGGCTTGCAATCTACTAATGTCAGGAACTGTTAAGGGAAATAGAATTCCCAAAAATTCGAAAAATGGCTTTCCATTCTCTAAACATCAGAAAAAATTGAAAGATTCTGGACGTGGAAGCTACGATTATACAACAGGCGATAAAAACATTACAACAGTAAGATGGTTTGATAATAAATGTGTCACTGTCATTTCCATCTTTTGTGGAGTGGAACCTGTGGAAAGTATAAAAAGATGGTCTGTTGCTTCAAAAAGCTTTATTGATGTAAAAAGACCACGAATTGTTGATGTTTAAAACAAAGAGATGGGTGGTGTAGACCTAATGGATATGCAAATAACATTGCTGATGTCAGATTTGACAACTTAGGCCATTGACCTCTTCATATAGAAGGAAAAAGAAGATGCAAATTGTGTATCAAATCGTACACCAGAATAATGTGTGAAAAATGCAATGTATCACTTTGTCTTAACAAAATTAATAATTGTTTAAAAAATTTCATGTAAAATAAATTAAAATACATTATTGAAATATATTATTAAAATTCATTAAAATATATTATTTGCGTCAGATACATGTATAGATCAAAATATATTAAAATATTTACTTTTTTCCCCCTAGCGTCAACTCCCAATGATTCCAAATGGCATCAACTCTATGTTTAACTCATGCACTACTTAATTTCCAATGATGCCATTTGGAATCATTTAAAATTTTTATTAATAAATTTAAAAAAAAATTTTCTTTCTGTTCCTTTATACTGGACTTAAAATGAGTACATTTGAGGAATTTCATATTTTTAGAAAGAGTAATAAACTTTTGGGACTGAAAGAAAAGCTGACTCACGAAGTGAGTTCTTTTTTTTCGTTTTTGTCTTTGGTAATGTTATGTCGTAACGCACTGATCAAAGGAAGAAAACAATTGCAATTCTTCTTTGCTAAACATTGTGTGGGATAGACAACAAAAGTACCTTTTTCTCATAGCGGTGAAATAATTCAGTTGCTTGAGATTTGAGGTTACGGTCTTGAGGTTTGGAGGTGATGGTTTGATCCTTGTCGCTTGAGCGCTTTAAGTGCCCGTTACAGCGTCATCCGACCGTTGGAAAAAACCATCCGACTGTCAATCAAACGTATAAAAAATAGATCGTAAAAAAACCATCACTGCTGAAATTAAAAAAGTAGTTAATAAATTAAAATACTTACAGGCTAATATACATCCCTAAAAGCCTCAAAGGGAAGTTGGGGAAAATGCGAGGGAGAGTCTTTGAAAATGACTCTTCCTCACATCGCCAGGAGAGTTCAGTAGGTTGAATACTGACTTCGAGGTTTGGAAACGCGAGTTCAATTTTTGCCCAGGCAGACGCGTCTTTACAACATTTAATTATAAAATTACATTCATCTGTACATTATATTTACAATAAGTAAGAACATATTAAGCTCCTGGCAATTCATCCTCGATCTACATAGAAGGGGCTCTTTTGTCTCCTACGTACAGAAACCTTAATTTGTGCAGGTTCTTTGTGGTGTTCAAACTGTTCCTTTTGTACTCCCATCTTGTAGTTATCTATGTGCAAGCGAGATCTCTCAAGCTAACATCGAACTTGTTAAAATACTGAATCCCCACAACTGCCCGAACACATGAAAAACAATTCTCAATAAACGTTGAGATGTATGGGGAAACGGCTCAACCTGGATGTCCTCTCCCGTGAATCAGATAAGCCTAATTCCAAAAGAATAACCGAGGGGGCAAACAACACCCTCTTCAAACACTCAATATCCTAGCGAGGCCGATAAGTGACCACACATCAGCGCATCCATGAAATGGGGACCGGAGAAACGGAAGTTCACGCCTCCCCCTCCTTTGGCACAATTTTGAAGAAAGATTCTAAATCGAAGGGAGATAAATAATTTTTATACCTCGCTGTAGAGCTGGAGGTAGACTATATAACACATTTTGTATGTTTAATTTGTTTTGAATTGCTAAAATATCATCATTCCGATTTACGAGCGGGAAAAACAGTTCTAATTATTCTTACCATAGAAAAAGACTTAACATAAAACAGAGAGGAAATACATTCAAGCGCATTTTTTCCTGAGGTTTATCCAAACTCTTAGATAGAAGCTATGAAATGAAATTGGAATTTTATCTTTATCAGTGTAAATTCGTTATTTAAATATTAAAATTTCACTTTCCTTGCATAGCATTATAACACTGCCAGCTTAGGTATATGTGAAAGAATTCCGCCTGGCAAATTTTCTGCAAATTCTTTCAAATTATGGACAATCAATTACATTTCAGATTAAAGATACGTAGTGTACAAAATTGTCCTGTAACCCTCTTTACTGATTTGACTAGGGAATCAGAAGAGATTCGGATGCTCGAATAGAGTGATCAAAATTTCTCTTTGGATTAGTGAATTTGTTAATTTAAATTTAACAAATGAAAAAAAAATGCTTGATTGTAACTTATTTCATGTTGAAAGCCTAAAGTAGTAATTTTTTAGTCATATCTAGGGATACGTAATTTTCGTATTTACGAAACAGATGCGAATAAATGCGAAATTTTGCCGATATGAGCGAATAAAGGCGAAAATTACTTTTATACCACTTTCTCGAGAAAACTCGTGATACATGGCTTTTTAAGCGAAATTAGGGAATAATAGTAATAATTTATTAACACAGTTGTTTAACTAAGACCATCCATGGTCTTTAACTGAAAAATCTCACTCTCCTTCGGATTTGCTCCGAATTTCACCCGTACATTTTGTCCGTACCAGAGTCGAACCTAAAAATCTAACTGTAAAATTCAACCATCAAGATTTGTAGAACAATTTAGTAGATTTAAGAACGTCTCTTGAGTGCCAAAGTCAAGAGTATTTCAGCTACTTACAGTAGTCAACCAAGTGACTCCTGTTGATGATATACATATTTTAATTGCAACGAAATGCTGAAACCTTAACTTTGCAAAGGCAGCTATACAACGCCTCTTAGTCCTGTTAACAGAGTAGATGCTGAGATATTTTAGTATGTACAACATAGAATTAAGAACAAAAGGCAAAGACTTAAGGAACATAATGTTGGGTCCGTGCTACTACAATGCTAGCTTTTAACTAAGAATTTTGATACTTAACTAACCAATTAAGTAAAATTGTTTTTTTAATAAATGAGAAATTTTTGAATTTATACTTTTTTGCTAATAAATTCGAAATTTTATATATTGTATATTTTTATGCTGCTAAATTTACGCATCCCTAATCATATCTTACATGTTCATGTTAACACAATCCAACAAAGGCATGATTATGCTGGTTTTCTGTCACAAGAGGCACACAATAAAGAAATTTACCATTTTCTATTCCTCCAGTTGTTATTAAAAATTCTTGTCAACAGATTGCTCAACTGTATTTCTTTTCTCTCTACTTTAACTTCTTTCCACGTAATAGAAAATCACCTACAAATGCTTATTGTGAAAGAAAGTAAAAAATAGTCAAGTTCGAGATGTTAGACCGAAGACATTCTTTTTAAAGAAATACATGTCTTAGAAAAGAACCACTATAAAATGTGGTCGGCCTTTGGCGAAACACCACACTATCAGTTGGTAATTACAGGATTTCTTTTATTTAGATTGAGAAACATATTATTTTATCATTAGTTACTTGTTTAGCTATTATTAAAGAATGTGGAAGTCATTATTTATAAGCAAGTCTCCAAGAACTGCGTTTTTCAGTGACCGTATGGGTTTATGGGTTTTTTATTTTCAAAAATATCTCAAACTCAGGGTTTTTCCTTTGTGAGTTAAAAATATAGCAAAAAATTAATATTTATTTATCATTGTAAGCACAATTAGTTATGTAAATGTAATTATGTAATTTAATTATGTAAATATGTAAATTCATAAATGTAAAATGGTACAAGTGGAGATCATTTCGATTGAATCGAGATATATTTCTCTTTTACGAAACCATTCCAGAAATTTGATATTTGTTACGTAATATTATACATGGAATCAATGATCCCAAATATGGAGTCTTATCACCCTTTATGATACATTTGACTGTTTTACCTCACTCTTCTGAGTGCGTAGAGAAAGTTTTTCATAAGTTAATGGAGTCACAACTTAACACACTCATTCTCTTAAAACTGAAACTGTAAAGTATCGTATAATGGCAGAATAAATAGGTAGATATTATCAAAATTCTCTTTCATGGATACCTAAAACAAAACTGGTAAAAGGCGTATTAGAAGAAACATATTCTACACGATGAGGAGCACGCATAAAAAAAAAACAAAGATCTTCAGCAAACTAATTTCGACGGGAATGATGAAATGGATTCAATCTGACGACAATTGAATAAAGTATCTTTAATATAACTTCAAGAAATCTTAGAAAATGGGGTGTGTATTATCTAATTTGTACTTTTTGTCATTTTTAATAATAAAAATATATTTTAAAAAATCTGGGTTTTTTATTACAATTTGGGTTTTTTTCCAGATGCCATTTGGATTTATTACATTTTCTTCGCTGGAAACCCTAGTCGGGACATTTTATTTCGGTTTTTCTTCCCGCCCGTGGCCGCAAATTGGTCTAGAGCGTCCAGTCAACCATTTTTTTAGTCTTCCGGCATTCCCCTATAAGTATTCAATATAAATTTTACCCTAGAATATTTTGTGCAAATTTCGGTTTCTGCCATATGGTCGGGAAATTCGATTTCGGTTTTTCTGCCGGCAAGGGGCAGCAAATCCGTCTAGCGCCTCTGGTCAGACTTTTCTTTTAGTCTTCCGGCATTCCCCTACAAGTATTTGATATGAAATTCCCGCTAGAGTATTTTGTAAAAATTTTGGTTTCTGCTACTAGGTCAAGAGATTTGATTTCAGTTCTTCTGGTCGCACGTGACCGCATATCACTCTGGCGCCATCGGTCATGCTTTTTTTTTGTCGTCCGGAATTTTCCTATAAGTATTTAATATAAATTTTGCGCTAGAGTAATTTACAAAAATTTCGGTTTCATTCGATTCTCATTCGATTTCGTTCGATTTCATTCGTTCGGGACATTCGATATTGGTTTTTCGAGTTTTAGTCGTCCGACATTCCCCTAGAATGCTTTTACATTTTCACTACAGTATTTGGTAAAAATTTCGGTATGTGCCAAACCCTTAGGACAATCGATTTCGGTTTTTCTTGCCGCACATGGCCTCGAATCGTTCTAGTGCCTCCGGTCAGGTGGTTTTTTAATCATCCGGCATTCCTCTAGAAGTATTTAGTGTAAATTTTTATGCTAGAATGTTGTGTAAAAACTTCGGTTTCTGCGACATGGTGGGTTTTTAACGACAGATCTGTGTTTTTCAGACACCATAGGGGTTGATGGGTTTTTAATTTTCAAAAATACCTCAAAATGGGTTTTTCCCTTGTACATATTGATTTTTAATGTGGCAAAAATTTTAAATTTATTTATGATTGCAAGCTTAATTACTTATGTAAATGTAATTATGAAATTTAATTATGCAATTATGTAAGTTAATGAATGTAACATCATACAATTGGAGATCACTTCGATTGAATCGTGACATCTCTCTTACGAAACCAGCCCAGAATTTTTATGTTTCTTATGGAACATCAAAGATGAAATCAATACTGCCTAATATGGAATCTTATCACACTTCATAATCCATATGACTATTTTACCTCACGCTTCTGAGAGCGTAGAGATAGTTTTTCCATAAGTCAATTAAACACACTCATTCTCTTAAAACTGAAACTGTAAAAGATCGTGTGATGGCAGAACAAGTAGATAGATATCATCAAAATTGTTGTTCCTGGATAACTAAAACAGAACTGGTAAAAGACGTAACAGAACGAGCATGTTCTACACGGTAAGAAGCACCACATTTAAAAAAGAAAAGAAAAAACAGAAAGATATTCAGGAAACTAATTTGGAGATGAATGTTGAAATGGATTCAATCTGACGACAATTAAATAGAATAACTTTATTTTAACGTCAAGTAACTTTAGAAAATGGGGTGTGCATTCTCTATTTGTATTCTTTTTATCGTTTTTTTCTCATCTAACGGAACTACCGAGGGTTATTAAAGTAGGATTACGTATTATTGCTTACCTCTTTTGTATGTATATATGTATTTATATATATATGTGCGTATGCATATTATATATATATATATACAGAGGCTGTTCACACATTTTTTAAACGATGTATATTGTATTCACAAAACTAAATTACATAAAATTCTTGTGTTTTAAATGTTCTATTTGATATCCCTTATTCTGAACTACCTTTCGACACCGCAATTTCCAGGATAATAATGCCTTTTGAAGTGTCAGAAGAGGTATTCTATCCCATGCCTCCTGAACAGCTTTCCAGAGTCCTGTAAGGGTTTTGGGACGACGTATGGATAATGCAGATTTTAAAAGTTCGAAAGCACAAAAATCCATAGGTGGTACTTCGGGAGATTTAGTAGGGATATCAGTGAAGGGTATGGCCTTGATACCAGTTTTTTGTTCCATTTCTTTTAGGAAATTTACAGTGGATTTTGATGTGTGACTGCTAGCTTTGTCCTGATGGAGTCTCACAGATTGATGGCACTGTGGGTAAAGCGATGGTATTTCATTCAGAAAAATTGGCGATAAAATATGTTCCTGGTAGTATTTGGAGTTAATCTTGACATTTTTTCCCACTCTCTTTATTTTTAACATGCCATTATAAGAAAAACCAGCAACAATCATGAATCCCTTATATAAACTTTCTTTCGATTCTTTGAACCATGTACATAAATTTTTTTCTCCCCTTTTATGATAATAAATGGCTTTTTTTTTTGTTGCAATCATTTAAATACACCCATGATTCATCTATTGTGACACTTGATTTCCATTTTTCTTTGGATAAGTGTTTCTCATATAGAATTTTGCAGCGTGTCCTGCGTTCAGCGATATGATTTGGAAGAAGACGATGCACATTGCGTTTTTTCGCTTTCTTAAGATTTAAATCAACGTTTATCATTTTGTTTACAGTGGACACCGAGCATTTTAATGATTTTGAAACTGTCCTTTGACTAGGGGGATTTTCTTTTAACATTAAACTACGTACCTTTGCAATAGTTGAAGATGTCCGTTTTTTCCTTGGATACTTGTTTGGAATTTTTGTCCCACTTGAGGCTCCAATGTGACGTTTTTTTCCTTTCTTGTTGACGATATCAATTATCGACGCTTTAGATATCACAAAACCATGACTCTCACATCGTTTTTGGATAACGGAGTATGCATATTTATCTACGGAAAGAGCATAAATGTAGCCTTCGAACCACTGCTTTGTTAAAAACGCCATTTTTAATAAAAACAAAACTTTCAGGCCGCAGACGATAATTTTGACTTTTAAAAACATAGTACAATTGCAATTATTTCTTTTGCAGCAAACGATTTTTTATTACCGCTTACCAAAATCGTCTAAAAAATGTGCGAACAGCCTCTGTATATATATATATATATATATATATATATATATATATAATATACATATATGTAAGTCAAAATTTTGACGCATTTTGGTACTTTTCTGTTTAACTGTTTACTGCATGTCAAACGATACAGACTGGGTTTGGCGAGCTGCCAAAATTACAACTCGCGAGGTACGAATGGATTTAGCGTCTGAAATTTTCATTTCCGGAGGACCGTTATGGAGGAACGTAATCCTACGTTAAAATACATTTTTTAAAGCTTTTTTTTACAATCCTAGATTTTTTTAGATGTCAACTGGGTATATTACATTTTTCTCACTGGCAGCTCTGTTTATAAGGCTGCAGAAGCAGATGTGGAATATCGGAAGCAGACTGGATGCTGTCAGACAGTTGCATTTTTCTGCACATAGGAAAGACAAATTACGAATTTTTATGCGCATGAAACTGACACAATTGCATGATACTGCAATGATGTTTCAGTTGCAAATTTTAAAGGGAGGTATGGCTCAGATTAATGGAACTCCAGTTCAATTTGGATATGAAAAAATATGGATTCGGTTTACAAAGTTATGAAGAATTGATTAAAAAAGAAATTCTCCTTACTAATTTTCTAGTATAAATTTAAATTTTAGAATAAAAATTGAATTATTGCAAATTATATATTAGACGTAAATAATTGTTTTTATTGAACATCTTTTCTCTAAAGAACTGATTCCGAAAACAGTCGCCATTACTTGTATAAAATAGACCATTGAGCTGTTCAAAGACACGTGATACGTGGCCACATATTTTTCTAAATACAGAAAAATAATGATATTAAAAAGTTCATAATATTGGGACTCATTAGAATCAATTGACTCATTAAATAAATTGGATATTAAAGTAAATTGACAATTTAATGACAGCAAAAATTTCAGAGGAAATGCTTTATTAAACAACAGGCAAATCTATTTTGCTATTTTGGAGTTGCAGGGAGTTTTCTTAAGAATCCATTTAAAGATAATATTTATAAGCGAATGTCGTATACACTGTACTACATTAAATAACACGAGAATCTATATTAAATAACATCGAAATTTTCCGTATTTGTAATGAATATTAACAATAAAGACGATAAAGATGCCACTTTAGGATTTTAAAATATTAACATGTTTCAAGTAAATAAAGGGTATTGGTTGTTGTTATGTTTGTTGTTGTTGTTGATGTTGTTTCTACTGCTCCCTGGCGGGAAGTATTTCAGACCAGGCCCATATCTCTTTGAGGGGCGCCGTTTGCACAGTGCAAACGCCTAAATCTAATCTTTTTTTTCACTTACATTCAATATATTCAGGTTAAATGAGCAGAAAAATGGTTACTACTGCCATCTGTTATCAGTTTAAAGAAGTAAAAACTTTTTGAAAACCTTAAATTGGATATTTTTTCAAGATTCTTTAGGTTAAAAAAATCTGAAAAAAATATGCACCGTGCAAACGGTGCAGGTTGTTGTCTCTGAAAGGGATATAGGCTAGCTAAATGAAGTGTGTGGCTACGGTTTATGATAGCACCACAAGGATCGGAGTCCGATTTAGCCAGATGCCACCTCAATTTTGAACAATCATCCCCAGGGGAGGCATTGGGGGATCATACCCTCTCCCACCCTCTCAGACATCATAGAGGGACTTTCCGGTCTATAGATTTAACGTGCCAATATCCAGCTTGGCACGTTAAATCTATCCGGAGGTATTTAATGGTGGATGGAGGTATTTAATGGTGATTGCCGCGTTTCGATCCGAGCACCCTCAGCATTTAAAGCCAACGCTTTACAAGTAGTCTACCTCAAGACTTAAGGTTTGTTCAACTTATTGTCTCATTTACACAACCTACTGTTATTTTCTCCATAACAATTCTGGTTTTCTGTTTCATCAATGTACAGAAGAAAACTAACCAGACAAATTGTTCCTCCGTTTTAATCTTAAATTCACTACGTGTTGATAAATATTTATACCCAAGAAAGAAAAATTAGCCCATGTATTGTGTGAATATTTGCTGATGGCATTTGACTTTGACACTCAATATTTACATGTGTTTCTGCTCTAACTTGATTTGATTTGTAATTTTTATGTTTTCCCAAGCATTACGAAAAGGCCTGCTTTGACTACAAATAGGTGTACTAAAGGTTTCTAAGACGAAGTACTAAATGGAGAGGAACATAAGGATTAAATTTGTGCCAGAAAATATGTAAAACAACACTATACTTCCACAAAGTTTTCTCATTTTATTGATAAATGGACCAGTATGCATCATTTATTACTTTGAATAGTTTTTTCATCATGCAGGTTATTTTACTACATAAGCTTCTTATCAGATAAAAGAAAGTAAATTCATGTAACCAGAAATTTCATTAAAAATTATCTATTTATTATCTTTAGTTAGTTTTTTTAGTTAAAGGGAAAGTGAAATTTCTCCACTTTGGCATCTCTACTTATATTATCAGTTGAATTTTATACACTCTTAAACTTTCAATAAAAGCTCGCTTTCACTGCAGAAACTTACTCCAAACGAGTCTACAGAAAACTTGAAGTATTTAACTTTCAATTGTGGAATATTATCTGTTTGTGAAAAACTATAAATCCTTAGTTAAAATAAGTACAAAGTAAAGCCGTATCAGGCAGGCGTGTAAGGCAACATTCTACATGGCAGCATTATTATGTGCCAAATTTGTTACAGCTTTTCTCAAATTATATCTAAACTCACTAACTATCAACTTTCTGTGATGTGGATATAGTTTCATACACGATTGCATCTCCAGGTATTCAGTCGAAAATTTGGGCTTTCCAATAGATTAGAAATATTTCTAAATTTAAGAAAAACAATGCATGTAGTGTGAATAAAAAATAGACTTAATTAAATTCTAGAAACTAAAATATTAGCATTCTAAATGGTATTTATTCTGTTGGACGTTTTAAAATTATTTTCAAACTTTTTCATTTCGTCATCATATTTCTGAGATATTGTAACAATTCTATATTAATACACTATCTACCAATAAGTATTTGGGCACCCATGCAAATGACGATAACTGCAGTTCTGATATACATCAAGCCCTCCGCCGTTAAATATCGTGTAGGGAACAACAGTGGCATTAGTCGCACGCAAGATGCCACGAAGTGCAAAGTTATCCGATTTCGAGAAAGGTGTAATCGTCGGGTATCATGGAAATAGCCGATCCTTAAGGGACATACCTAGCGAGCTGAATTAACCAAAATCGACAGTGGCCTATGTGATTCAGAAGTGGAAGGTTAGCGGTTATTGTCAGAATGTGCCCCGAGTATGCAGACCCAGAAAACTGGGAGATAGAGACCGACGGATGCTGTCCAGAGAAATTCGGAAGAACTGCACCCAACCGATGGTCCACATACTCCAAGAGTTTTAACAGGCATCTGGGAGTGTTGTTTCGATGAATACCATCCGTAAGGAAGTACATCTGCTTGGTTTTCATGGTCGTGCTGCCGCCCATAAGTTTTGATCACAAAGTCCAACCGCGCTGCTCGGTAAATGTGGTGCAAAGCACGTTGAAAGTGTAACGTAGATCAATGGAAACGGGTTCTCTGGAGCGACGGATCAAGGTATATATATATATATATATATATATATATATATATATATATATATATATATATATATATATATATATATATATATGTATATACACTGCTGGCCATTAATATTGCAACACCATAAAGGTGGAATGTTACAAACGTGAAATTCGCATGAAAGGAAGAATATGCTGGGATGTGCAAATGATTAGCATTTAAGCGCCATCGAACGACGCAGGGAGAAACGGCATCTCAAACTCTGTATAGAAGAAAAGTTACGCAGAGGGTTTCTCATTCGGAAATCGCATTTGAATATTGGTTGTTTGTGAGAAGATCGTGTTATGCCTCATATAAGAAGGAGAAGTGGCTACCATCACGTGTCGGAATACGATAGCGGCAGGATCTTGGCCTATCGAGAAAGCAGTTTATCGTTCCGCGATATTGCTACTCGCATTGATCGGAATTCAACGACTGTCATTCGAATATGGAATCGGTGGGTTCAAGTGGGTCGTACTGAACGTCATGCAGGGTGTCAGAAGTCTCCCTCCACTAACTACCGAGAAGACAGACATGTTGTCAGGTCGGCCTTGCAGGATCGTACATCCACTTCACGGAATTTGGGTCAGGAAATGGGCTTATTTGCACCACGACAAGTGTCCGCACGGACAGTGCGACGACGTCTGGAGCAGCACAGACTGTCTTTATGACTACCATTATTGCGGCTTCCCTTGACACTGCAGCATAGAGACGCGTGGCGACAGTGTTACGCCCAACGACAAAACTGGATACAGGGGTGGTACCACGTCGCCTTTCAGACGAGTCCCGGTTCTGCGGGCAGCATCATGATGGACGCATCCGTGTCTGGAAGCACCGAGAAGAACGCACGTGGCCTGCTTGCATTCAATATCGTCATACGGACCCTGCACCTGGTGTGATGGTGTGGGCAGCCATTGGGTGCACGACACGAACACCTCTTGTTCGCGTCGTCGGTTATATGATCATCCAGCGTTACATTTCTCAGATCTCAAAGCCGGTGGCTGTGCCCTATCTTCGAGGCCTCAGAGACGTTATCTTTCAATAAGGTAATGGAAGACCGCATTCTGCCAGTCGTGTCCTGACTTACCTCGATACAGAGGGTGTTCGACTGTTGCCCTGGCCAGCAAGTTCTCCAGATATCTCCCCTATTGAAAATATCTGGTCATGGGTTACTGAGAGACTGGGCCGCCACCGCTATCCAGCCACTACGATTGTTGATGTGTGGCATAGACTTGAAACAGCTTAGAATGTCATAGAAACAGCGTATTTATCATCCAAGCCCAGTTCAACTCGATGCCTAACCGGGTTAGAGCCGTTTTAGCTGCCAGAGGCAGCAGCTGTGTGTACTAATTTCGGACCCTGTATACCCTCAAATTTCGCTGGCTTTCGGTTCAGACCCTGTGGTTTAGAGTCCCACTGTTGGCATGGATGTTTGAAGCCGTTCGGAATCGGCTTTAAACTGTAGGTCCTGGTATAATTAGCCCTCGTGTAGCAAAAAGTTGACTGAAGCGCTCCAAACCAAACCAAATCTGAAAATTTATTCATGTTTTCTTCCTACTATGCTGTAGTTGTACAATAAGTAAAGTTTTGTTATTTGCTTTCCTTCCTGGTGAATCTTTTAATTTCGTTTAGATCAGTATCTACAGTTATTCCATAGATATTTATGCATGCTTTTTTATTATTCCCAGTAGGGAGACAATGTTTTTGCGATGGAATTTCCTTCAAATTCTTTTTTTTTCCTTTTCGCTAATCTCTGACATTCAGTTTTTTTCTCTGAATGTATTGACTTAGATGTTAGATACTTCATCATCCATAATTGATCTTGATCAATTATTGTTGATATGTACAACCAGTCATTTTGTTCTAGCTAACCGTTAGGTTCATTCTGTTGTGGGCAATCAATAGTCTGATTGTTTTCTTTCGCCAGCTATCCATAGATATTTGAAAGCCCTTGAAGTGACTATTTTGTAATATATATTCTGTCAGTCTCAATATTGACTGTTTTATGATAGTCGATTAAGCTCCGTATATAATCCGAACACATACATAATTTAGCCAGTATTTATACTTAGAGATGAATCTATGTCGTTAAATTACACATTTTAATCCATCCTACTGTACTTAAAAAAAATTAATAGAAAAGAGTGAAATCTAAAATCCGTTTTGATTGTCTTATCTAAAATCTAGTTTTGTTTATGATGATACTGTGATTATATTGCTTCGTCAAATTCTCATTTAGTCTAAATCTCTATTCAGTCTCTTATTACCTTAAAAAATTTAATATTAAATCTTACAAATAGTATTAAAATAAATATTTATTATTGAGGAAGTAATTTTGCATAATAATGGAGCAGTGCTAATATTTTTCTATTAACTTACAAATTGTTGGGGTTTTTTGTTTTATTTTGTTTGCTTTTTATTCTCAAACTTCTATGATATTCTTAAATTAAAAACTACATTTCAAAAGGTTTCAATAAAAAACTTCATTAACATATCTATTTAACGTCACTTTCTACATAAGATTTCACCAAGAATTTTTTCATGCTCCCAGTGAAGAATAGAAAGGATAAATTCTAAGACCTCACATTTCAAAAGAGTTGAAACGGAACTTTTATAAAGAAACATAACGATCATGAATGAAGTTTGTTTGTTTAGTGATATGTCACGCCTAAAATGATGTGTGGACTCCGGGGCTTAAGCTCGCTTCAATTAGTTCCGATGATGAAAACTCAGAACGAAGGTCGCGAGGTAACCATTAAAGCGGTTATATTGAAAAAGTAAATTTACCGATCATGGCAGAGCATAACTGTTTATGAAAAAAAGTTAAAGGAAGAAATTTCATAAAGTGTTCAGCGGTTATGACGTCATACGCTCATACCGCTGGCTTCGCTGAAGTGGCGGACAACGTCACACTCCGTTCACCTGGGGAAGTTAGAAGGCATATATGACGCATCGCTTTCACGGTTAGTTCGGAATCGGCTCGAGCAGGGAATTTTCGGGTTTCTGAAGGCAACGGGGAGAAGCATAGCGATCTATGAAAAAAGCTAAAGGAAACACATTCATAAAGTGTTCAGCGGTGATGTCGTCATACGCCCATACTTCTGGCTACGCAAATGTGGCTGACAACATCATTCCCCGTTCACCTCGGGAAATTAAAAGGGCATATATGACGCACCGCTTTCACGATTATATGAGGCTGTGAAAAGCAAAATGGTGTAAGTCAGTAGTCAAGTGGTGTAAGTCAAACGAGTTTAACTGCAAAAACTACAAAAAATTCCACCATAAATTGAACAAATTATAATTCATAACAATTATTACAATATTGCAAATAAAAACTATTTACAATTCCACCATAAATTGAACATGGAGATTACATATTTGCCCCCAAATGAAAAAAGTTGAAAAAGTGACTTACACCACTTTACCTTTCAACGCCTCGTATAGGAATCGGCTCGAAGAGAGAATTTTCTGAAGGCACACGTGTCGAATTATAACTATCTATAATTAAAAAAAGCTAAAGTATGCTCTTTCATAAAGTGTTCAGCGGTGATGATGTCATACACCGATACCGCTGGGTTCGTTGACTTGGCGGATAACCTAACACCCCGTTCCCCTGGGGAAGTTAAATGACATATTAGAAGTCATAGCTTTCAGAGTTAGTTCGGAATCGGTTCGAACGCTGAAATTTCGTGTTTCTGAAGGCATACGGGCCGAACATAACTGTCTATGAATAAATAAAGCTAACGGAAGCCCTTCCGTAAAGTTTTTCTCGGTTTTGACGTCATACGCCGATACCGCTAGCTATGCGGAGGTGGCGGACAACTTAACGTCCCGTCCTCCTGGCGAAGTTAAAACGCTTTCACGGTTAATTTGGTATCGGCTCGAACGAGGAATTTTTGGGTTTATGAGTGAACACTTTGCCGAGCATAACTGTCTATAAATACAAAAAGCTAACAGAAACACTTCCATATCGTGATTTGCGGTTATGCCGTCAAACGGCGATACCGCTGGCTTAGCGAAGGTGGCGTACACGGCATTCAAAATTTCTTTAGGGTTTAACTGTGATTTTAATGAATCGATTTGAAAAAAACTGGATATATTGGAAAATAGAGATTCCGAAGATGTCAGAATATGAAGCGGCTAGAAGACCGGTGAAATAAAATCAGACTACAACAATCGACTAATCTCGGCGTTTCCAGCACTTTGGCGTAATGAAAATTTCGGGATTCTCTAACTCCGGTTCTAAAAAACCAATTTTAAAACTGCATAATTTCGAACGTGCATACCCTCCCCCCGCCTCCGGGTAACAACCTGAATCACCTAGAGAATCGGTGCAATAGAACCGGTCGTACAGCCAAAGAAAACTTTTACTAGAGGGATCTATAGTTGAAATTTTGTGAGGGTGTCACTCCTTTCTAATAAACCAATTTGAAATAAACTTTTGATATACAGTGGAATCTCGATCTATCGTTTTTCAAGGGACCGACTGAAATGAACGATAAATGCGGGAAAACGATAGATGCGTACACATAACAAAGCAATATGATCATTGGGACTGGATAAAATGAACGACATATACGGAAAAACGATGGATCCGAAAACGATAGATCGAGATTCCACTGTATTGGAAAATAGAGATCTCAAAGAAGTTAGAATATGAAGCCGCTAGAGAATAGGAGCCATAGAACCGTGCCGGACTTAAACAATCGAAACGTCTAGGCGTTTCAAGCACTTTGCTGCATTGGTCTAACTCCGGTCCTAATGAACCAATTTTTAAAAAAAACTAGTAATTTTATAAAGTAAAGATCAACCCGAGTAAAAATCCGCAGGTTCTAGATGATCGGTGCCATAGTACCGGACTTATGACCTAAAAAATATTTTGGTACAGAGATCTATGGTGGAAATTTCGGGAAGGTCTAACACCAGTTCAAATGAACCGTATTTAAAAAAACTGAATATTTTGAAAAGTAGATATCCCGAAGAAGTTAGAATATTATGCAGTTTGAGGATCCGTACCATAGATCAGGACCGGACTGCAACAATCGATAGATCTCGGCGTTTCCAGCACTGCATTCAAAATTTTGGGAGAGTCTAAATGCAGTTTTAATGAACAAATTTAAAAAGAACTGGATATTCTGCAAAATATAGATCCCCCCAAGTAATAATCTGAAGAGGCTAAAAAATCGGTACCATAGAACCGAATTTATTACCGGAGAAAAATTTGTGTCTATGGGTCTATGGCAGAAATCTCGGGGGGGGGGGATCTAACTCCGGTTGTAATGAATCAATTTGAAAAAAACTGGATAAATTGGAAAATAGAGATCCCAAAGAAGCAAAAATATGAAAGCGGCTAGAGGATCGACGCAATAGAATTGGACCGGACTACAACAATCGACAGATCTCAGCATTTCCAGCACTTCCCTGCATTTAAAATTTCGGGAGGGTCTAACTCCGGTACTGAAGAAGCGATTTTTATAAAAATGGATTATTTTGGAAAGTAGAGATCCACCGAGTAATAATCGGAAGCGACTAGAGGATAGGTGCCATAGAACCGGACATATAACAGGAGAAAAAATTTAGTATAGGGGCCTATGGATTAAGTGTTGGGAGTGTCTAACTCTTATTCTAATAAATTGATTTTTTAAAAAATTGGATATTTTTAAAAGTATAGATCCCAAAAAACTTAGATTATCAAGTATCTAGAGGATCGGTGCCAAAGAATCGGTCAAATGACCAGAGAAAAACTTTTGTATAGGGGTCTAAGGCAAAAATGCTAACTAATAAACAAATCGGGAGGGGGTTCTAATAAAATCGAGTTTTAAAAAACTGGCTATTTTTATAAAGTAGAAATGCCGAAGAAATTAGAATATGAAGCGGCTAGAGGATCGGGGCCGTAGAAATGGACCGGACTGCAACATTCGACAAATCTCGGCGTTTAAAGCTCTTTGCTGCATTCAAAATTTCGGCAGGGTCTAACTACGAATCTAATGAACCGATTTTTAAAAACTGGATATTTTTGAAAGTAGAGATCCCGAGTTATTATCTGAAGCGGCTAGAGGATCGGTGCTAGTATGTAATCAGACTTATAACCGGAGAATCTCTTTAGTACAGTGGTGTAGGGCGGAAATTTCGAGAGGGTCTAACTCCGATCCTAATGAATCGATTTAAAAATATGGATATTTGGAAAGTAGAGATCCCGAAGAAGTCAGAATATGAAGAGGCAAGAGTATAGTTGCCGTTGAATTGGACCAGAGGGCAACAATCGATAGATCTCTGCGTTTCCCTAACTTTGCTGCATTCAAAATTTCAGGAGGGTCTTCTCTGGTTCTAATGATCCGATTTTAAAAAATCTGGATATTTATGGAAGAAATAACCCCGCCCCCCCCAAGTAATTATCTTAAGTTTCTAGAGGATCGGTGCCCTAGAACCGGACTTGTGGAAATATATTAGCAACCGGAAATATATTCGCAAAGGGGACTATACTTATAGGAAACCCCTTTTTTTTGTATGGCTGACCCCCCGCTGTCTATTGTTGGAATTTCAGAAAAGGCTAACTCCGGTTCTAATGAACCGATTTGAAAAAAAACCTGGATATATTAGAAAATATAGATCCCGAAGAATTTAGAATATGAAGCTGCTAGAGGATTGGTGCCATAGAGTCTACCGCAGTTCCGGCCCGGTCCGGTTGGAACACCCCACTCACCACTGATAGTTAAAAGACATACGTGATAGCACCGCTTTCACGGTTCATTCGGAATCGGCTCAAAGTGTAAAATTTCGGGTTTCTGTAGGCATATGTGGCCGAGAATAAATGTTTATGAATTGATAAAGCTAAAGGAAGTACTTCAATGAAGTCTTTTGAGGTTATGACGGCATACGCTGATACTTCTGGCTATGCAGAGGTGGCGGACTACGTAACACCCCGTTCCCATGGGGAGTTTAAAATGTTGCAGCTTTCACGGTTAATTCGTAATAGGCTCGAACGGTCAATTTTCGGGTTTCTGGAAGCCCACTTGGCCGAGCACAACTCTCTATGAATATAAAAAGTTAAAGGAAGCACTTCCATAAAGGGTTTTGTGGTTATGACGTCATACGCCGATATCGCTGGCTGCGCGGAGGTCATGGACAACGTCACGTCTCGTTCACCTAGGGAAGATATAAAGCATATATGTCGTCACCGCTTCCACGGTTAACTCTGAATTGTCTCAAGTCGTGAATTTTATGGTCTCTGAAGGCACTCGTGGCCGAGCATAACTCTCTATGAATAAAAAAAGCTCTAGGGAACCCCGGTCGAGAAGATAAAGCTCTCGTAGGCTTCGTGATCTACGCAGCATTCAGGCTGTCCCGTAAATAAACGCCGAAGGCTCAGGCAACGAATCAAATGCAAGATCTACAATTTCGGTGACACCATCGCCCTTAACAGTTGCGATTTCAACAGAAGGAGGGACCGAAACGGTTCTTCGACCAGCTGGTCTCTGAGTCCTGGAGAATCGTATGTACAATTTTCGGCCACAGAATCGCTGAAAATGACTGCAGACACGCCTATCTACATTATTCTTGAATCTATCCTAATTTCCGAGGTTTACGAACAGCCAAGGTTATCCTGAAAATAAATCCCGGGGGCGCATTTCATAATGTATTTCGTATATAAAGGGCCGATACATTTTTCGGTTTGAACAGAGACAAATTTTTTCTATAATCTCGGGGCCTTTAGCCATGGGGCTTTACAATCAGAAGAAATTTCGCAGTACTTACATTATGTTTTAGAAAATTTTTAACGCTGTTTCTAGTTCAATTTGCAGCCTCTAGTGAACCAAAAATGTGATCTCGATCTAACCACACCCCTATGCTTATGCGTCGGAAAGATTTTGGCACTTTGCCCCCAGAAGTGTTTTCGGGACAAATTACATCGGTGACGTGTCCTCTTTTGTGAGATTGAAAAGAACAATTGCTTGGAGCATTCGTTTCATAAAAAATTTAAATGGCATAAAAATCGTATCATTGTACTTCTTACATCGTACGAACTGAAATATGGCACAAATGTAATAAGATTCAGAAAATTCTCCATAAGCTTAAGTTTGTTATATTTGTGAGTATAACTTACTGAAAGAGGGAAAACGAAACACTACAAATAGTTAAATACTTGTTTTAAGTCCATTCATTGGGGAAGATGATCTTATCTATGAAGAGGGAATATTAAGAAATACAACCTTACCTCAAGATAGAAAATATCCGATTTAACTGCCAAAACTACATCCTGTAACAGCGATGATTGTCAAATACTTTCATGAATCTCATCTTCCTGCTGAATCATCTTTATTACTTGCAGTTATTAGAGGAGAATTTTGGATAATTAAAGCGAGATCAGTAATTCGACAGCAGATTCACAAGTACATCAGATGTCATACTTTTGTTCGTATGGTCGAGAAGTTCAACCGCACAATTCTGAATAACCTCTCACTGTTCATCTCACGGAATCAACAAAATTGCGACGAAAAACTGCCCCTCCCTGTCTGTGCTTGCTTACCGAAGTTCCGTTCATGAGAGTACCGGATTTACACCCTCAGAATTGATGTTTGGATGGGATCTTCGTTTGCCCTCCAACTTGTCCTTTGACAGATCTCCAGATGCATCGCCGTCAGCTGAACAATATCTACATACTTAGAAGGCGTGTTTAGAAGACATGCACCAATTCGCGAGTTATGGGATAAGTGATGCAGCCTATAGGATTATGTCTCATTTCGACAGTACAGAAGCGATCATGTATTCAAGGAAACGGACAAAGTATGTATTTGGAACCCCAAAAGATGTCGTGGGCTCTCCCCCAAGTTACAGACATCGGGGAAGGATAATATGAAGCCACCAAAAGACTGAACGACGTTGAGGTTCTGATTTGAAAGTAACCGTTGTCAAAGTTTTAGGTAGTGCACTTACCATTTTGCTCACGAAAATCGTAATACTCAATTGATCTCTTTGGGTATTGCATGGCCCGGGACGTGCAGTTCTTAAGGTGTGGACAATGTTGTAAACAGTTGTAAATATTCTTTATTGGTGCTTAATTTTTGTTTATTTTTGTTAAGTACCGTTTATTTTTTGTCATTGAGCATTAGATTACAATATTTTTGTTGTTATTTTCGAGAATTTTGTCGAGCGTGGTGACAAGTTTGGTGATGTTTGGCAGTTTTTAAGGTGTCCGGAGAACTAATCAGATTTCACCTAGGTAGCGTGTTTATACAGTCCTAGAATTTTCCCTTTCTAGAGCAATCGACTATGTAGGGCATATAAGCATGCTAAGCTTGAGGCCAGAGTTGTCATTTATACATTTCTCAGTTGTATCGCAGGTGCTCTGAGTGAACTGTTAGGTCTGTTATTGTGCCTGTGTGTGTATTATATCAAATTTAAGGTCTTTAGTGGAACTTCGCTGCAGTCCTTGTGACTGTTTCTAATATTTGTGAAGACTAAAAGCAAACAAATTAGTATCATTGTTATCTGGAGTCATCATCCACAAATATCGAAGAACAGCATGCTTCAATATACGCATATATGTTTGTACGTATGTATGTATAATAATCACAAAATATATGATGGATCACACAATATAAATACTTGGATCACACAATATAAATTCAACATGGTTTATATTCTTAAAACTTACAAGTTCAATGGTGTCGCGATCAAATTGAGGCAGTTTGGTTTTGTGTCTTAGAGATAACTGAGACAATTTAGTTGAATTTCGTATAAATGGTCAAAAAACTCAATAAATGTTTTTAAAATTTTGTTATTTATATTCATGTCTATTTTACTGGTTCTCAGAATTAAATATATGTAACGTTTAAAATATAATTTGCGATATAAGGCAAACTACGGACATAAAATCAAAATATCATATTAGGTCTTCGAAGCTCAAGAAAAAAATCTGTAGCTACGTACTTTTTCTTTTATCCTAAAGTATGATCCGCAAATATACTTTTCTAAAACTTACGTTGATTCCATTATTCGCCCGAAGGATTTTTCCACTCAAAAATCACTGAAATTGACAGACGTGTTCAGATGAGAAAACTTCAATTTATCTCTAATAATATTTATCTAACTACTATCAGTCTCTGGGACACAGTCACAATACTTAAACTTGTATTTATGTAGATCTTCGGGGATATAAACGTTAGACATCTTCGCTTTTGAAGTATCTAATGTGAAAAGAAATCTTAGAATCGGGAATCTGAAAAAGACGTACATTGCTTTTCCTATTCGAAGTATGGTATTTCCCTTCTAGTCAGATATTTTCAACCAACGATATATGTATTTAAAATGTGACTTCATTATTTAAAACCTTGTAGAATATTTCATATATTTTAAATCAGGAAATAAGAAATGAATGACTGTATATCGTATGAACTATAGAATGCTTTTTAAAGGAACACGTTATCTCCTACCTATTAACTTTTTGAAAATTTAACTCCCACATACTTTCACAAACCCACATGCAATAAGTCCCACATGCATCCCAATAAGTCCCACATGCTTTCACGAACTGATAAAAATCTTTATTAATATACAGCGAGATTTTTTTTAAACTGACACTACTCAGAACCATCTGTAGCGCGATCTATCAGCCGAAATTCCACCAAAATTGATGGAGGTACTAAGGAAGACGTGGGAAAGAGTTTCCGTGAAAAAAAAGTTAGTTCCAAAGTCACCCATACGGGACGATATGGCGCTGTTGTTGTCGGCGCACCCGAGAATTTGCATAAAAGCAAGTAAAACATCAAAATGCAAAGTCATGACTACGTAGTCGACAGTAGCGCCAGTATTTTGGGCTATACAGTTCTGTGCGGAATCGGTTGCGCCTTCGCTTTACAGAAGAAAGGGTCATCAGTCGCTTGTTTCCACTGGCATGGCCGTTATAATACTTTTTTCCCAGTTTTTATACTCTTGCATCTATTTTGTTATGAAAGGGTATTGATTTTGAACCTATAATCTCCGTTGTTGGTTTCACTCGGGCGCTTTTATTTTTATATTTATTGATATTTTATTTCGGTTTTCATCTTGCTGTTGGCGCTTTATGTCCTATCTTGGACCATGCGCCATAAAACCCCAATAAACCAACCAACCAACCAAATACTGGCATGGCCACCTCGCTTCTCGGTCGTAACCCATGTGACATCTTTCTGTGGGGTTATTTAGAGTCTAAGGTGTATCTTGGTGGAGACTCGAACTTGGCGGCCCTAAAGGACAACATATCCCGGACTTTGATGAACATTCCTGGTGACATGTTACGCTTGGTCGTTGAGAACGTAGTGTTCAGGATACAATGCGTCGTCCACCATGACTGTGGTCACATTGAAGGAGGGAGAAGTGAATTTACTGCATAAAGTGGTGTTGCAGGGAAATTTCTTTGTTATTCATTTTTCTGCTTACAACTTTTTTGGTATTCATCTCTTATCTTTATAGCCCGAATGTGTATTTTGATGTTTTACTTGCCTTTTATGCAAATTCTCGGGTGTGCCGACAACAAAAGCGCCATATCTTCCCCTATCGACGACTTTTTGAAATATTTTTCCCCGGAAATTCTTTCCCATGTCGTCCTTAGACCCTCTATCAATTTTGGTGGAATTCAGGCTGATAGATCGCGCTACAGATGGCTCTGAGTCGTGGCAGTTTTAAAAAAATCGCCCTGTATATATTTTATTAACAAAAGATAAGAGTAAGTACAAGAGATTAGAGAAATAAGTGTTTTTCGTGACAGATACGTTAAATTTAATTAAAAGTTGCTTGCATCATTAAATCGTATTCACACTTATTTCTGAATGGGTTTTAAAGAAACGCATTCATTGGTTTTTATGTTCGGACGTGTGCTCGAATGAAATTATATACAGTAACGAAAGCAGATATTCTCAGACAGGCCATGACATTGGTATGTCGTCATTTAGGGCCACAGAGTCAAATCCCACCAACAACTTCAAAATCTTTTCTGGTAAACAGAATCAAACAGACTTTTCTATACTAAAACATTTTTTAAATGTAGAGTTTATATAAAAATAAAAGTCTTCAATTTCCTGTTTTTTATCCAACTAATTTTCTACGTTAAAAGAAAAAGTGAGCGTAAGTGCTGTCGAAAATATCCCTTAGTACATCTCCATTGTTCAATAACAAGTCACCTAACTTCGGCTTTGGGCGCTGGCAACCAACATATCAGAACGAGCTGGGCTTTTAGATCATTGCGCGGTTAAGCAAATTTGGCCAATTAGCTTTAATTCAATAGTAACGCTATCTTGAATTTGGTATCGTTGGGGACAACCTCTTATTTTAAATATGCTAGCTCTATCACTTCTAGAGATGGATAGGGGGCCTCCTGGTTGGAAAGTTTGGAACTTTCCCTTTTTTTTGCTTGCAACGTAGTTTATTCGTGTGATATGGATTCTTTTTATTGTCTTGCTTCTGTTACCTTTCAAGAGTGAGATGTTTATATTTTCGATAAAATAATTTTAGACCTCTAGGATATTTAAATGAATTCGATGGACTATTTGTACCAAGCATATTTTTTAAAAACTTGGCAAAAAGAAAAGCAAATGAAACAGCTTGGACATTTTCAGCCCTAAAACTTTGAACTCGGTCAATAAGATGAAAAAATGCTATCTTTTATGTGAAAACTTATGAACAAAACACCGTGCCTTTCGGAAAACTGTGAAAAATATTGATCTATTTCTATTGATTTTTATATTATGGCAGGGAAAAATTACTAAAATCTAAATCACCTTACATAAAGACTTGAAAAGCATGTAATGAGTATTTAAGAGGTCCACAATTTAATGAAAAGGTGTTGAAAGTTTTGCTCATTAAAAATAATCGACGATCCAAACTTCTTCATAAATGAAGGCAAGTATTTTTGCTTATTGAATATTCTTCTATGTTTATGAACTGTTGTCTTTTAAGACGCACTTAGTATTCAGGAACGAACAGCAGGAAGAGGAAATAATTTATTTTCCATTCATTCCAACAGCACAGCAACTGAAGATCAAAAAAAAATTCTCCTTGTCATTAAAACGTGTTAACATGGCATTAAAAGTCAAACTTTAAAATATCTATTTAACCTCTCTATTTCAGAAAAACAATAAGCATTTACTTTATCTTTTATTTAAAGAATACATTATTTCTCCAAGAGAGGACATGTATTTCATATCTTCGGGACCCATCACTAAAAAAGGGCTCAATCTACCACTGGGTCAGGAAAACTCTGAGCCACCACACCCCTTCATAGATTTAAATATTCATAATTTTTATAGCATGATAAAAAAAATACCCATACTCGTCTTAGATTATATATTAGGCTTATATATTTGGATTATATATTTGGATTATATATTAGGCCTAAAATGGGTGATTAGTGTCTATTCATGTTAATAAGAACTTGGACAAGAACTCAACATTCTTTGCAATAATTATTATTTTCGATGGATGCAGAAAACTAAACGAAATTATCTATTCTGAAAGCTTAAAATATTCCTTGTTGTTTTGAACGCTAAAGATGAAAATAAAATTACAGATTTACAGATTACGCTAAAGACACTAAACCTAATATCTTGTATACACAGTCCAGTCAAATTAATGTGACCACCGCCTACTTTTGATGTCAATGTTAAATAACCAATCACAGAAGGCACGTGTTATCAGCAAATTTGGTGGATATATAAAGTGTGTTGTAGGCATTCGGAAAACATTTCAGTTCTTGCAGTCATGCAGAAACGGAGTGATTTATCCGACGTCCAAAAGGGCATGATCATTGGCTTTCGGGCCAAGGGTGGAAGTATTTCCGAAACGGCTAATTTTGTAAACTGTTCGCGGGCCGCCGTGGTAAAAGTATACCGTGCATGGCAAAATGACCCTATCCAAAATCAGCGACGGGGCAAATGTGCTGCATCACGGGCCATAGATGGCAGAGGTGAACGACGGCTGAGGAGATGTGTTCGGGCGAATAGACGTGCAACCGTTGAGCAACTGACCGTCTAGATGAACCAAGGTGCTACCAACAGTGTCTCCACAACGACGGTTCAGCGAACGTTGCTGCGTATGGGCCTCCGCAGCAGACGTCTGGTTAATGCACCTAAACTGACTGCTGTTCATCGGTGACGACGGCTGGAATTTGCCCGCCAGTACCGCAACTGGACTTCCACTGAGTGGAGACAGGTGGCTTTTTCCGATGAATCCCGATTTATGCTCCATCGGACAGATGCAAGTTGACGTATACGGCATGACACGTCTGAAAGCAAACACCCTGCAACAATTGCCGGAAGGGTCCAAGCTAGGGAGGGAGCTTTATGGCCTGGGGAATATTTTCGTGGTATTCTCTGGGTTCACTCATCATTGTGGAAGGCACGATGGATCAACACAAGTATGCATCTATCCTTTCGGACCATGTTCACCCCTACATGCGAATTGTTTTTCCTCAGGATGATGGCATCTACCAGCAGGACAATGCGACGAGTCATAACGCTCGCAGTGTACGAGCGTGGTTCGAAGATCGCCAGGATGAGTTTACCGTACTCCATTGGCCAGAAAATTCCCCGGATTTAAACCCAATCGAGAATCTGTGGGACCACCTCGATCGGGTTCTTCGCCCCATGGACCCTCACCCGCGTAAACTAGCGCAACTGGCCACGGCACTGGAGTCGGCATGGCTCAACATCCCAGTGAACACCTTCAGGAACCTAATTGACTCTCTTCCTGCACGTCTCGCAGCGATCCGCTCTGCGAAAGGTGGTTATTCTGGATTTTGGCAGGTGGTCATATTAATGTGACTGGACTGTGTAGATATTTAATTTTCTTAGACCAGAGAAAGTTTAGTAGCATAATATATGATATGATATAATTTTTTTTTCATAAATGTCACGTCCAACGTAAGTATAGTGCAGAGTTATTTTTTAATAATATTCAAATAGGTATGCAATCGTCTTTATACACTTCAGAGCTTTTCACAGTAAATTCATAGCAGAATGTAACGCTTTATATTTCAATATTTTTATATATCACACAAAAATTTGGCCTGAATATTAAGATGTCAAATATAATTTATCTGGAAAAAATTATATTTCATACTGAATCATCGTTAAATATATGGGCGTCTCCATTGAGAAGGTCATCTATAAAATTCTGTTTGGAATATTTATTTAATTTTCTAAGCATTTGATTTCCATGATTTCAAATTTTAATTTCGCTATTTCAGTTACGGCTGTTTAAAATATTCTTCTAAAATCCTGTGACTGCTGTTGAACCAAAAACTGTTATTTTTAAGATTTAAACTTATTTCAATATCAATGTTAACCAGTGTGGTTGGTATAAAAAGAAAAGAGAAACATTTTTCATAACTTGCAGTTTTCTGAAAATCGGTTTACTACATTCATCTGTAAGAGCCAAAAACTACATAACAAATATAAATATTCAGTTTTAATCAAAAAAAGATGTCTCGCGTTTCAACTACGCCATTTTTACTCTAGTGTTCAGTGCGGGTGACTAAGCGATATCTAAACGTTTCTCTAGAACAGCCATACTCAACCTTTTTTGGTCGCGGGCTACATGCATATGTTTGCTACATTACGCGGTATATAATAATGTAAAATATGAATCTGAAAAATTAAATGTATTCAAACGTTTATTTAAAAATGAATGTGATTTTTTTTTGTAGAGACAAACTTTTGACTATTTTAGATAAATCAGGTTTATGCTTCCTACATGCTACTCTCACTACGCCATCAAGGTAAGATTCAGTAGGCCGATTTCTATATACAGTGTGGTTATAATTAAAGTTTCTCTTTGAAATGGTCATAAAAGGAAAACTACTGGACCAAATGTTATCAAACTTGGAAATAGTTTAAAGAAGGTCATGGGAATTTCTTTTCTGCCAAAAATAAAAAAGTTCAAAAACTCACCACCAGGGAGGGAAATGGCACTGTATGCAATATTGTTAAACGAAATAAGGGTCGGAATCTAACATAACCTTTTGTTACACGGGTTTAACATTTTGTATACCCTTAAGAAACATTGACCTAAACAAAATTACCATTCAAAGTGTGAGCATTCCGGAAATCGTTTTCTTACAGATCGCTAATTTGTGAATTTTGAAGCCCGAATTCGTCCCTAAGACATGAAGATATCAGTTTAAAACGTCTTTAATCGTTTCTAAAACGAAACTGTTGTGCACATATATACATATATGTAAAACCACAATGGATTGTAATTAATTGGCTTAAGGCAGGAAGAAGCAAATGATTTATGCAGATGCGCTTTACACGTCATTTTATTTTCCAGAATGTGAACTGTTTGTCAGAGCCTGTTTGTCAGAGTTCTAAATTGTTACGAATCGACAATGTCTCTAACCATGCAAGACCGGGCTTTTCTCGTTAAATGTCATTATGAATTCAATAGAAATGAACGGCGTGCTTTGAAAAGGTATCGTTCAGTAAGAGGAGTACGCCGAGAGCCAATGACACCGCAGGGTTTGAGGAAAATGATGGCAAGTTTCAGGCCACAGGTTTGTTATCTGTTGCACCAGGGAGGGGAAGGAAACCAGCTTCAGTGTAAACCGAGGAGGCTGTTGCATTAGCAGTGGAGGAAGCAACAATGGAAATCACACACGGTAGGTGCAGCGTATGGGCTGTCGCACGTCGAATGGACGTACCATGGAGTACTGTGTAGAAAATTGTCCATAAAGTACTGCAGTTCTACCCATACAAAATCAAACATGTTCAAGAACTTAAACGTAATGATCCTGCTGCAAGCGAATCTTTCGCTTTGGAATACCTTGCACGGATGGAAATGGACGAACATTGGCCATGGAACATTTTGTGGACAGAAGCATCCGCCATTTTGACCTAAATGGCGATGTTAATATCCATAACTGTAGGATCTGGGCCAAACAAACCCCTCATGTTATCTACCCAGTCCCATTGCATTCTCCTAAAGTCACCGTTTGGTGTGGTATGACAGCTAGTTTCTTAATTGGACCATTTTTCTTTGAAGAGTAGTCGACAGCTGGACCTGTTGCATGCACTGTGACTGCAGCTCGCTTAGATTCAATGTTAAGATGTTTCGTGATACCTGAATTCCAGCAAGGTGGCATTTTAGACACCACGATTTTTATGCAGGACGGGGCCCCACCGCACATTGGTACATGTGTCACACTATTACTTAAGCAACATTTCACGAATGAACGGATTATAGGCCGAAACTTCCCCACAAAATGGCCACCCGGTCACCAGACCTCAACCCCTGTGACTTCTGGCTATGGGGTTATCTCAAAAGCACTGTTTATGGTGATAATCTAAAGAATTTGGTGGAATTGAAAGATGCGATACACCGACATGTCCGCAACATTCCTCCTGAGATGCTAAGAGCTACTGTTGAGAGTGCAGTAATTCGATTTAACTTGCTTTCTTAAAATGGTGGATGCCACATTGAACTTGCTTTGTAACACGTTTCAGAAACGATTAAACACATTTTAAACCGATGTCTTCATGTCTTATTTCTTTTAACAATATTGCATACATCGCCATTTCCCCCCTGGTGGTGAGTTTTTGAACCTTTTTTTGCGGAAAAGAAATTCCCATGACCTCCTTTAAACTATTACCAAGTTTGATTTCATTTGGTCCAGTAGTTTTCCTTTTATGACCATTTCAAAGTGGAAGTTTAATTATAACCACCCTGTACATTCTTTCCATACTTAATTTTGAAATTTGAAGATTCACAAAGATATGTGGATGCGAACAACGTGAGTTGCATGTGACACATGTTAACGCAGGTTCCTCCATAACGGTCCTCCGGAAAGCAAAATTTCAGACGCTGAAACCGTCCGTCGTCGCGAGTTATAATTTTGGCTGCGCGCCGATCCCAGTCGTATCGCTTGGGCTAGCAGTAAACAGTCAAACAGAAAAGTAACAAAATGCGTCAAAATGTTGACATACATACATACATATATAGAGATAGATAGATAGATAGATAGATACATATATACATAACACATACACACATATATTACATACAAAAGAGGTAAGCAACGATAAGTAATCCTGCGTTAATAACCCACGGTAGTTTCGTTAGAAGAGACTACCTGAAATTTTTTGTACAGTTTTGTATTTTTCAGGCATTAATTTCCGAAATTATGTTTACAAAAGCGGTTGATAATGAGTGTGAGTGTTTCGGGCCGGACCTAATTGCTTGGTGGGCCGCACAGTTTCCGTATCCCTGCTCTAGAATATGGTAGTTTTCCTGCTTGATATTTTTGTAGAAGCGCTGAACGTTATAATTCACCTCTGTGTGTGTTCGAAAGACGGTCAAGAATAAAACTCTTATAAAAGCTTCAGAGGCAAAAGAAAAAAAAAGCTTGAACACTAAGGTGGTGTAAAAGAAAAGCTGTCTGTGTGGTCATTGATAGTGATCAAAAGACTATAAATATTGCAAGATAGATGGTGACGTTATTTTATGGCCTATAATAAAACTTTCAGATATTGGTCAAAGTTGTATTTCAAATGAAAATTATGGTGGGTAGGTACTTGGTAAACTATGAGCAGGAAAATAAGGGACCAATTAGGGCAGGAACTGCTAAGAGAAAAGCAGCCCACTATCCAATGAGAGAAAAAGGGGCAGGCCAAAATGGCCCCTGTAAACGGACAACAGTCCCTCCAAAAATAAAAAAAAACGAGAGAAGGTCGACAGATTGCGCTGGCTGTTCCCTAGAGATCGGATGATATAGAGTGCCTATTGAACTGTCTCGGAGTCTAGTGGAAGTTCCTGGAATGATGATGCTGAATATGACATGATATGGGCCCCTGTCAACGAAGTCATTTCATCGCTGTATTCTTCTACAGTAGTAAGTGCCTCCCGATAGATCCTAGAAATAACTACTTTCGCCAAATAGTTTGTCTCTACTTCTGATTTCTCATGTATTAAATGATAATATGAAGGGGAAACTTATTCTGTTATTGATTTCACTTTAAAAGAATTTTTAGCATTGTCAAATAAATGTATGATTAAGGCCAATTCTCTGTGTTTCCTTGCTTGCCTCAACACATGCACACATCCATTGTTTTAAGGTTCTTTTACAACCTATAATTTTCAATAATACTTTCTAATGGAAAGTAACCTTTATATAAAATTAAACTTATCATATAATGGATGAATATTTCTAGTCTGCAAAAAAGTTTCTTAAAATAATCAATTTATATGAGGACCTCTGTAAATTGACAGTAGATCGGATCAAAATCTTTGGGACCGAAAAAGTGATTCTAGAACATCTACTACTTATTTCAGATTAAGCGAATACGGTGTTCAAAACTCCGTGTGACTTTATGTAATGGTGTGTCTGATATACGGAGGAAGTTAGTTTATGGGAGTATGAGAGTGCGGACAAAGTTAGTTTAAGCAAGGCAGGGGAGAAACGCCATGGTCTTTGAAGTCGAGCTATGCATGATAAATATTGATAGAATTTTCTGGTTATTATGACCAAATCTGATTTATTGATTAACCTCTACAACTGTAAATATGTATATATTTCTTTAATCAACTAAAGTCCTTTAAAAACGAAACTGGGAATCTCTGCTTAAACCATGTGTGTAAAGTTAGCTTTAAAATACTGGAATAACGCACACTTCATTCCTGTTGGAAACAGTATTTGAAAAATGTGGGTAAGGAATTTCTATTTGATACAAGTAATCTTTGAAGTTTTTCTGATGGGAATTATGGAAAGAAATCAGTTTTTTCTCAGTCCTCTGAACCAGATAACATAGAATATTATACTGTAAATGGTGTATATCAGTGTCATACTGACTAAGTAATTTGGGGATATGGACTAAGTAATTTGGGGATATGAGAGAGTTAGAATACATTTGACAACATAATGCTTTTTTCGCTGTCTAACATGTTCTGAATCTAGTAGAATTGAGCATAATCAATTCAAACCATAAAGAGTATTAAATTTAAAAAGAAAGTACGTGTATCAAAGTTTTTTTAAAAGATAACTTGATGTTTTCAGGTTTATTTTCATTTCAAATTGAATAAAAATATACTCAATATTTTTATTAATATAACCCTTTAAAATGCACGTTTTAATATTGATTGAAATCAATATCTTTTCAGATAAAAAATATGAATAATACAGGCGAACTTCACGTTTAATGAGATATACCATGATTAAAAGGAAATAAATTTTACCACTGAGATTGTCTCAAATTATTCGAAAGGGGAAGTCACCAAAAATGACACCTCATTCTATCGATAACTGGATAAAAGCCAGTCTGAGTTTTGAATTCCTACGTTTGCATCCCGCTTCTGGCAGAGAATCATTTCTAGAAAACTTTCCCATCTCCAGTTTTAATCAATGACATGTCTACATTATCTTTATTTGTTCCCTTGAAAAATATTTTCAAGTACACGCATCTCCTAGTGTTGCGGAGTCCTGCATACTTGAAATCATTTCATCTTATTCTTAATTTCTTAATTCCAGTACTTCCAAAATAAATTGAAGAATGGCTTTAGATATAAGAAATGAGTCCCTTCCTAAGAATGGAGCTATATTACTGTGAATAAGATACTTTTTTTATGTGACATTAATAATCGAGTTATTTGTGTTTAGAAAATGACAACGGAAAAAATCCCCCATTTGAGTAACCGACAAGTTAATTAGACATAGCGAAGCCGCAAGAAATGGCAATTAGGGGTAAATACGTACCGTAATTGTTTTCTGATTTTCTTTCAATCTAGTATTAGAGTTAAACTAATAAATGCTGTGATATATCTATCTGTTTAATGTATGAAATTTAAAACAACTCACGATTTTTTCAGAATTTTATTTTAATTCGCATCTCTGGAGATTTTCCTTAAAAGGATCATTTTTAAGTTTTTTAAATGAAAACATTAACAAAAAATAGCTTTTCTTCGATACGAATAAATAAATTAAAAATTAATTGAGACGTTTGACATAAATCTCCATTAATTAAATGATTTCACTCTCGGTCATGTGTACTTATATGAAAAATAATTTCATTCAAACTCTACGTATTTACACTGTCGCCTTCTCCACTCATATGCTAATAAACTAGGCCTCTGAAAGTTTAAAATCTACAATTCAACTTCATAGATATGCTGTAACTATTCTTATTAAAAATGTTCTGATTTGATATCAAGAGCATTTTGGATATCAAAATACAAACTATTTTCATTTAACCAGTAAATTACTTATATTGCACAAATAACAATTTTATTCATTAATTATTGGATATCTGTTACCATCATATAATGCAAATAAGTAACCATCGAGATTGTGAAAATATGAATCTATTCAAAATCTACAAAACGCATTCTCAGCTCCCTTATTCATCAACATTTTTTTAAACATTACATATAGAAATTATGTTATACTTACATTTGGCTATAGTTACTTAAATATCCCTTTATTCCCGTAGATCTCTAGACTTATCCAAATAAGATCATACACGAGTTACATACAAAATTTTAAAAACATCATATACCACCAACCTCTGAGAACTTTTTGCAGTTTAGAAGACTGAAGAACACATTATCGTCATGAGATACGTGTATATTAGGGCGGAGCGTAAAAAAAAAGTTTTCGATTTCGTTTTTGCCCTAGTGCGGAAAAGTTGGGTACTCGTGGGTAGGTCACGTATGCAAAGTTTTGGGGAAAACAAAAAATATCTTCCGTCTCCATTTCGGCCATGATTTTTAGCAGATTTTTACAATACAGTTAAAAATGTGTATTTCCATTGTTTTGTATGCAACTCGTCATTTTGTTCTTAAATGAAATACAGAGGTAGTTCGAAGCTTAATACAAAAAGGCAGCAGCTGACACACTGCGTGCAGAAAGATAAAGAAATATTTTGGCATGAAAACATTGTCAACAACAGCTTTAGAAACGAAGCTTAAAACCTTCGTGAAAGACTCATAGAAATCGTTCAATATTTCTTCATTTAAGTGTGTTTCTTTTAACAAATGTTCTTGCCCAAAGCATAAAAGGATCCCTGAAATGGAAAGAACTTTTCTTATAGACCAACAAACTTAGGCAAATGTCCATAGGAGCAGTTGACTTAAAAGACACTGAAAGCTGAGGAAACGAGCCGATAGGAAGCAGAAAGAGACAGAAGCAGTAAGGCCGTCCGCACACGGAGCGACTCAAAAGAAACTCAACTGGTTAGCGACTGAAATTGCTTATCGGTTGCAAACTCGTTAGTGATGCGGCTCCGCACACGGGTCGACTCAAAAGTGATTCAAATCAATAGTTTGCGATCTGTCATGGAAGGAAGAACATCATTATTCCGGGCTACCATGAATAATGATTGTAGTGATGATTCCAATGATGAATTAGTGTTGCTTTATTACTATTATCGTTACAGAAGAAATAGAATACGAAGGAAATTTTGGGTTCATCCATATATTGAAAGAAATTTTAACCACCGATTATTTGTTGCTGCAAAAGAACTACAAATTCCGGATGCAAAATTTCTATGTTTCTATCGTATGTCTAAAGACAGTTATTCAGAATTAGTACAACTCATTTCTCCTGCACTAAACAGACAAAATTCAAACATGAGGGAATGTGTGTATGCTGAGGAACAGATATTAATCACTCTCAGGTAAGAAAATTGTTTTTATTAAAATAAACTCGATCAGCTACATTATTGTACAAGTACATCAACTTAATATAGCGAGAAAAAATACTTAATATAGCTAAAACGAGAGGTCCTGGGTTCGATTCCGTGTTGAGTCCGACAACTTTTTCACTCATTTTCACTTTCAATATCTAGAATTGCTAAAAAATACTACGAAATTATTATTGAAATTATTTCTAATCAATTAAATAATTGAAAAATAGAAATTACTGTTGACATAAGTCGTTCAAGGCTTCAAATGCTACGTAGTACCCTTTTGCACTTGTAACTATGTTGCTTCCTGCTCCAGTGGTTGCACCCCTTACTTCAAGTGTGCTGAGTTGTGGTGTCTCACAAGTTGCTTCTGACTGATGTTCAGGTTGAGGTATGAGTTGAGATTGTGTTGCAGGGGTTGAAGATCTGGATGAAAAAGATAGTTGCTGAGATATTATAGGATGGATTGACAGGATTTCATCAATAGAATCTAAAGCCTTGCGCTTAAATCGTCGTACTTGTTCATCTGTCATTGTTAAAAGATCTGGAAGCATACTAAGCAGGAACATTTTCAACCCTTCTGTTTTTGAGTCCTGGGTACAGTCAGAAGAGCTGCTTTTGGATTTTTTGCTCAGCAGGTATTCGATAAACGCTTTGTCTACTTCATGGTTTTTCATTGCAAGCTTATTTTGTGTTGCTCTTGGCGACTGTTTTTTACACATATCTGAAGTTGAAGTTAGTGGAGGGGCAACTGGTGGCGGTGACATGGTTGAACACGGGAGTGTCAACTTTTGAGATGATGAAAGTGGTTGTGATCCCTCTGTGGCGTTATTTTCATAGTCAATTTCCTCGAATTCCTCATCGTCTTCCTGGTGTGGTGGGTTGGGTAGATTTCCTGAAGAGCCCCCTAATGTCTTAATATTTGGAATAGGGAATTTCATAGCTTACAAAAGATAATATGCCTTCTTCGGCTTCGCACCTGCACCACTTTTCGTGGCTTTCGTGTTTTCAAACAAAAACTGTACGAAGATTCTTCACCTTTTTTTACATTCTGCCGCTAGAGAGATGAAAAGTTTACATTAGAGCGGAGATTACAGCAGAGAGAGAAAAAATACCATGATTAAAATCAAACAATTTGAGCATATACGCGAGTCAAGTGCAAACCGAAGCCATGGATGACTAATTTGTTCTCTCCGTGAATTATGACCTTCGACCCTCCATATTCTTTTAGGATCGCGCACGCTGGTTCCGGCGTGACCTACTTTTTTTTCGCATTTTACTCGAGATTTTGAACTGCGTGTGAAGCAGATCATTAACAAAAAAAAATGACCTAAAATAGAAACTTCAAAGTAGAAACCATGTGTTCAACTTAGAATAAATCGTTGACAAGTATTTAATTTCGAGACTCTTGTCTTATATGGGGGGATTTAGGACCCACTAGTTTTATTCATCTTCTAATTAAATTAATGTCAATCTTACAAATATATTAATATGTTTAATTATTTATGTTACAGATATTTGGGTACTGGTTCAACATTTGCCTCTATTGCGCTTTATTTTGCTAGAGGGGAGACTACAGTGGGTGGAATTGTGGCGGTTACATCAAAAGTAATATGGCAAGAGTTGGAAGAGCTATACATGCAAGTACCAAACAGAGAGCAGTGGGAATCAATAGCAAAACGGTTTGAAACTCTCTGGAATGTTCCAAACTGTATAGGAGTATTAGACGGCAAACATGTCAGGATCGAGAAATTTGCAAACAGTGGTTCTGCTAATTTCAATTACAAATCGTATCATTCGATAGTGTTAATGGCGTGCTGCGACGCCGATGGTTTATTTACTATGATCGAAACCAGTTATGCTGGAAGGAACAGCGATGGAGGCATATTCCGTGCCTCAGCAATGAAATATTGGATCAAACATGGTTGACTTAATATCCCTCCCCCTTCAACATTGACATATGATGAGAATGTTCACCCCTTTCCTTATTACTTTATTGGTGACGAGGCATTCTCGCTGTCACGATATTTAATGAGACCTTACCCTCGACGAATTTTAGATGATGTGAAAAGGATATTCAACTACAGGTTGAGACGTGGACGTAAAACCACTGAATGTGTTTTTGGGATGGCATGCGAAAAGTTCGCTGTTTTGAATGGCCCTATTCGTATCCGGCATCCTGAAAATGTGAATTTCGTCATAAAAGCAGGTTGTGTCCTTCACAATTATGTACGGCAGCAAGAGGGGGTTCATTTTACGGCTACCTATTCTACAGATTGTGAAGAAACAAATAACGACGACGCAGTACAACCTTCACATCAAAACATTACAATAAACAGAAATTCTCCTGCAAACCTTCTCAGGAATTACTTAGCTAACTATTTTCTTACCCCTAAAGCATCTCTGCCCTGGCAATGGAAGTATGCTATTGATTTATTTTAATTGTACTCATTCTAAATTGAAATAAAAAAATTATACCTGGCATTAGTAATTGTTTTGAAATTTCTTTCCATTCCTTTTCCGTTTCATCCTTTCTTGAGTATCCTGGAAGTTTGAAGTTGTATAGAACTGGATATTTTACCACTTCACCCACTAATTTGATATTAATTTGTTGATCGTTCACTTTTTAGTTAAATTATTATCAGAAATTAATTGAGATATGGGCGCACATATGGGCGCACATACAGCTTATATTCAAAATATTAGAATAATTACATTTTTTTACAAATTGAAAATATCGTTTGGTAATTTAAAGTCTTTTAATGCAAATATGCAAACGATATTTTTATAAGAACATATTGTTGATTAAACTTATTTATTATCTTAAAATTAATATCATTTTTGAAAAGATTAATTGAAAAAAAGATTAATTGAAATTTAATTGCATTTACTTATTATAAAAAATAAATAAATGGAATATAATTTCTTTCTAATTACTTTATTATTCTAATATTTTGAATATGAGCTGTTTTTTGTTGTATTCCATACAACAAAAAACGTTAGAATTTCATTTCATCGCTAGGCAGAAGTCACGTGACTCGTGTACGTCATATGTCAGCTTGCCAAAAGAGCGGCTGTAACATAGATTGTGTAATGACACGCACAACGCAAGAGAAACTGGCGACTGAAGTTTCTAGTGACTCGACACGTTGAGTTGCCTGCGACTGATTACAAACGCGTTGCTGACGGGTTTGTAACCAGTTGCGCCGTGTGCGTGGCTCCATTCAATTACATAGGTTGCGACTCATCACGGACTGGTTTGTGATTGGAGTCGGTTATCAGTTTCTTTTGAGTTGCTCCGTGTGCGGTCATCTGCACACGGAGCAACTGAAAAGAAACTGATAACTGACTCCAATCACAAACCAGTGCGTGATGAAGTCGCGGACTCTCGTGTACATCATTTGGCAGCTTGCCAAAAGAGCGGCTGTAACATAGATTGTGTAATAACACGCACAACGCAAGAGAAACTGGCGACTGAAGTTGCTAGCGACTCGACACGTTGAGTTGCCTGCGACTGATTAGAAACGCGTTGCTGACGGGTTTGTAACCAGTTGCGCCGTGTGCGTGGCTCCATTCAATTACATAGGTTGCGACTCATCGCGGACTGGTTTGTGACTGGAGTCGGTTATCAGTTTCTTTTGAGTTGCTCCGTGTGCAGACGGCCTTAGTCTTAAAATAAGCGTTTCGCCATCTGTTACTTCATCTAGGATCATATTTCCTGATCCAGATTCTGACGTGGATCCACATAACTCCGATAGTGACACAGATTATTTGAAGCTTTCCCCATCCACATCCAGGATGACTCAATCTGAAGGGAAAAAGACGTTACGATCAAGCCGATACCCAGCAGTAGCTATAGCTTGGGACAGAACCGGAGTTTTCAGATCGGGCTGGAACCGTCATTGCAAACGCTGATTTGGAAGATTGGAGATGATTACCGAAACAGACACTTAACTGTAATTGATAGACATAAAATAAGAAGAGAGAGGGAAAAAAATTCAGAAAAAATACCAGCAAAGAAATGAAAGACAGCAAGAACCACTGAAGGGACTTTATTTTGACGGAAGGAAAGACAAAACTCTAATGCGAGAGAGCATGAGGGGAAAGATGTACCAGAAAACGGTCCTGGAATAACACTTTACAATGATTATGGAACCTGGAAGCAAGTACCTTGGACACATAACACTAACCTCATCATCAGCTTTGAATATTTCTGAAATGATGCTGCAATTCATGGAGAATAAGAATATTGACATTCATCAACTAGTAGAAATAGGGTGCGATGGAACAGTCGTCAATTCTGGCTATAAAATCGGCGTGATTCGCCTTTCTGGGGAAGCCATTAGGAAACCCTTGCACTGGTTTATCTGCCAGTTACACGCAATGAGTGGCCACTCGACATTTAGTGCAGCATTTGGATGGTGGAACGAGTGGCCCTAATGCATTTTCTGGTCCTACTGGGAAAGCATTGGCAAATTGTAAAAACTTCCCAGTTGTGAGATTTGTAGACATATCGAGCGAATTTCCGAAAATCGACATAAAGGATCTTAGCACACACAAGCGATAGCTTTGGGATATTTGTCAAGCTGTCACAAATAGAAACTGCTCATCAAGTTTGTCACAAAAGAACCCTGGGAAAATGTCTCATACACGGTGGCTAACAACTGAGAATCGAATAAAGAGTTTATACATTAGCCCGTCAGAGCCTTCAAACCCTGGCAGAGTTCATCATGAAAGTGTACCCACCTATGTGGTTTACAGTCAAATTAAACTCATATTGCACGTATGGTCCACGAAATTTGTGTAAGACAATAAACGCTATCTTAAAAACGATTTAAAGACTGTGGTCGATCCCATTATCCAGAGAAATGGCTATTTCGGCCACCCGGAAGCATTAATCTTGTCAATGATCACAGACGACAGACAGTCCATTCGAGAACTTGGACTACGTAGGATTTTACGAGCAAGAAAGGAAAAATAAAGGAAGGAATCAGACACTACAACATTCCGTCACTCAACTTCGAGGAAGTTTCATATATAGACCTTATTGATTGGCAGAAATGTAATTTAACGGAACTCCCAACTGACAGAAGATGATATGAGAAATTTGATTTCCAGTGGAGAGTCTGTAGTTCAACACCTGGGAAGCCTAAAATTTCCTTGCCACACCCAAAGTGTTGAACGTTTCGTGAAACTAGTAACAGAGGTTCCTGCGTCTGTGTGTGGATAAAATAAGCGTGACGGTTTAGTTAGAACCCGAACAGAGTCGACAAAAGTATGCTATCATTTGAAACCAAATGCGAGTACCGAGTAAAACTGGAATAACTGCAAGGGCAAAGGAGTTAAGTGCCGATATGATTGGGTGGATGGGTGGGCACAGGTGGAACTCGCAATGCAGCCACCTCCCCGTGGTGAGTTCTGGGTTTTTGTCTGAATTTTATTTCAGAAAAAGTGAAAAGCTTCATACAAAACAATGGAAATACACATTTTTAACCGTATGGTAAAAAATCTGCTAAAATCACGGCCGAAATGGAGACGGAAGATATTTTTTGTTTTTCCCAAAACTTTGCATACGTGACCTACTCACCAGTACCCAACTTTTCCGCACTAGGGCAAAAACAAATTCGAAAACTTTTTTTTTACGCTCCGCCCTAGTGTATATGTTTCTATTATATACCACAACCTTCAGGGAACGCGTGACGAATTTTCAGTCAGAGGTAAAGGTAAGAACGATCTTGTCAGACCCATACGATACAAATGTCTTTTCCCGTGAGTCTGTATATGTTGATATCTGCCTCTGTATCTTCTCTCCTCCTGTTGCTTCCATTCCTTCTCAATGCAGAAACAAAATCAAGTAAGTAATATTAAATCTCTCTTAACTCAATAATCCGATCAACCTATTCAAGCAAAATGTGTTACTTGTGTTTTTTTCTTCAATTGCGGCGAGGCACGTTTCCATCCACGAGAATCCAAGAGTGCTGAGATTGCATCCACTCATTCATCTTTTATTGCTTCTTTTAACTCCAGAACGGAAGTGGTATTTATTATAATTTGGAACAGTTTACAGATCGTGACTCCTACACTAAATTGACAGCTTTTTAATGTTTTCTTATCGTACCATGAAGAAACTATTCTGTGGTTATGCACATCCTACATATTTCCCATCGTGCTGCGTTTGTAACCAACTAACCAACTATGCGTCATCATGTTACAATTTTCAATAGCAGCTATATATTTAATTGTTTACACTATTATTAAAAATATTTTTATACCCCAGAGATAACCAACGAAAGCTTATCTTGAAACAACTCCAGAATAACCTTCACATTGCAACATTTACATCAATTATTTTCTAAGGAAAGAATGATTGTATTAAAGGGACAAAGGATCTCAAACTACGAATTTGAATTTTTCACTCTATATACTAAATGAGAATAATTTGCGTTGTTTTTAGTCCAATTATAGACTCTTAGAATTCAAAATAAGCACTTTTTGGCAGAATAAAGCCTGTATTTCAATTTTATTTAAAAAATTCTAGCATTTTTCAAAATTCTCCATGTGGATTCCAAAATATTTAAAAACCTTAAATATTTTTTTATTTAAATTTACGGTATATGTATAAACATAATTGTGCAATAATTTTTTTGATCTGTCTGTTATTTTTTTTATGTTCTTGCATTATTTCATGGTCTTTAAATTTGAAAAATATTTCGGGTTTCAAAGAATTGTGCAAATTTTTTGTGGCAAACATTTCAATAAACAGTCTTGTGAAATTTGGAAGAAATAAGGAGAAAATGGACATTTTAAAAAATTCTAGAATTTTTTAACAACTTTTTGAAAAAAAGTACTTATTCTTAAAATAATACTTATTTGTGAGTTAAGTCTAATCAATGTACTAGAAAAGAATATTAACTGTTATCCTTTTGTATGAAGACTAAATTATTGAAAATTTAAAAAACGAGGTTGAAGGTCCCTTATATTGTTAAAGAAAAAAATCGTGCTTTTAAGAATTACATTTAAAAATAAAGATATTTTCATCTTCTACTGACATAAGAGAATTAGAAAATGCATTCTGAATAATAAAAAGAGTCAAAAAATTTAAATTTTTACTTCTATTATAATTGACCTCAACTGCAAAGAAATACAAATTTGTACTTTCTCTTTTCAGATAAGGATAGTTGTTCTCTTCCCGTTTTAACTTAAACTAGTTGGTACCCGTCAAAACATGACGACTAGATAGTAAATAAATGTACTAATACACAAATTATACTCAACACATCATTGCCAAATGTTGAAAATAATAATAATGCGCAGAAACAAATGAACGTGTTTAAGCGGCCTCGTGCTTAGTGAGTATCTATAGCCAGATTTAAATGTCACTGAGCATGCGCAGAAAGCAATTTTTTTTTAATTGAAAATTATCCCTCTTTAAACAGCGCGAAATAAACAATTTCCATCAGGTTTAATGGTATATTTCACAAAGATAATTATAATAAAAATAAAAATGGCAAAGAGAGATCTAGGAAGACTCCTCAGAATAAACGCGTTTATCATTAAAACATGTCACTGAGCATGTGCAGAAATCAATTTTTTAATCGTAAATTATCGCTAATTAATAAAAATTGCGGTTACAAAAACCAAATTTGACAAATTTACAGATTACAATCTTTCGTTTAAGACCAAAATGAAGTAAATTGGTGAAGTAGTATTCTCTCACGGACTGCCCAAAAAGTTGGCTTAGCAACTTAAATATATAGATTTGCTCTTAGTTAAAAAGTATCTGGAGGAATTTGGATCCATCTACTCACATAATATTCAAAAGTATACGGCTTAGATACACGTAGTGAATATTTATGGTTGGTTAATTGGTTTTGATGTACTATGATAATTTTTTTTCCTCACAAGGATTATGAATGGAATGACTCAGTTTGTCAAAACAATCAGAAACCACGAATAGAGATTAGAAAAGTCTTAAAATATGTGCTTAAAATAATATTCTCATATTTATAGTGAATATTTTATTTTTTTCATTTCGCTGATTTTAGAGCTATATTTCCCGTTAACCATGAATAGCTTTTAAAACTTTTTGAAGTTTTCTTTGCAGATTATTTTCCCATTAATTGGGAACTTTCGAGTTCTGAACTGAATCTACTGATTTCTCGCCGTATATCTAGTTTTAGAAGTGTGTGTGGTATGTATTTGGTCTTCCAAAATTATTCCATATGCGATATTTATGATAAAATGTCATAACTCATAAAATTCCCACTTCAGTACATAAAAAAGATAAATAAAGCACTAAACGTTGAAACGTTGGAAAAAAACGTTAAACGTTAAACGTTGGAAAAGCCAAAAAGAATATTACTGATTTCTCGCGAGTATGACTGATCTGAGAGTATTACTGATATGTCACAGTATATTCAGTTTTAGAGGTGTGCGCGGTATGTATTCGGTCTTATGAAGTATTACTGATAATACATAAACGAGTATTACTGATCTGAGAGTATTACTGACATCTCGCGGTATATTTAGTTTTAGAAGTGTGTGCTGTATGTATTCGGTTTCCAAAAGTATTCCATTTGCGATATTTACGATAAAAATATCATAACTGATAAAATTCTCATTTCAGTACATAAGAAAAATAAATAAAGCACTAAACGTTGGAAAAGGCAACAAAAGTTTGAGGTGTTTTACATGGTATGAAATTTTACGTACATTAGAAACCAAACCATTACGAACCAAATGCCGTGCTGTAGAAAAACAAATAAGATAAATATAGTCAATTTATAGAAGGATATAACCACTGCTAAACTAATCGCTACGACACACTCGTTTCATCCTTAAAATAGAATGTTACCCTAACATTCATGCCGTACTCTTAACCACTATTCTCAAAGGCATGCTTAAACATATTGAGACATGGACATGCAGCAGACATTGAAGAGGATTTCCCATTAGGCGGCGTAGGCGCACGCAAGGGGCCCATAACTGTTCGTATAAATTTCTCTGTTGTCTCTTCGAGACAGTAAAAAATTCTATTTATTTTAACCTTTTTCTTGAGAACACCGTACATCAGGCAATGCCAGATGAAAAGCACGATGCTGGAATAGCCATGGTGATACTAAACAATATCTGCCACCCTTATTATTGAAAAAGATGTATACTGAATAATGGACTGTTTTTAGCATTTGGCAATTTAATTCTGTTTAAGAAATGCTTATAACTTACAAATGGAGAAACAAAAATGATTATCTGTAAGAAATAACTTTAGGAAAACTGCCGTCCCAAACAATGCTCTTTATTATACGTTAGCTCTTATCTCAATGTTAAAAAAATAAACTGCCAGATTTTTTACTGTTTATAATTCATAAAGTTAAATTTTGTTTGGAACTTATCATGCAAGTTTGGATTGATTAATGAATCTTCTTTGCCATTTTGAAGAGCATTGTAATGTTAGGTAAATTTTACGCCAAGCAGCAAAAAATATTTAATATCTCCCAGAACGGTATCATTTTTTTTATCTTTCTCGACTCCTAAATTTCTGAGATAGCTCTTTATTAATAATAAAAGTAACTCACTTGAATATTTACTCTTTTTCTAGAGAATTTCATTTATATCTTTATACTCTTCAGGAATTACAAAAAGAGAATTAAGATACCAGGAAAAAGCCCCTGATGCGGACTCTTTACTTAATTAAAATATGCTTGGTTTGAGTGTTTTAACTGAAGTAAAAAATAATTTACTGTGTTAAGCTTCGTAGAAGACTAGTAGATAAAGGAATTCCCATATAAGGTTCCTTATATTTATACACATGATATATACAAAATATACAAAACCAAGTTACTCTAAACGAAGTGCTTTAAATGGCAATCCATAGACATTCTCAAAATGAATAAAAAATATTTGCATGACACCTTTTAATTTGGGCTACAAAAGGATATCCAGGAAGAAATTGTTAAGAAATAAAGGTCTGTTTACAACTAAGAGTACGAGTTATTAAATTTAAGAGGTACGGTAGTGCCGATCGTAAAGTGACTGGGGAATTTAATTGCACGGCACACTGGTCAAGAGAGAGCAGATCTGGAGCTCGATTCCCTAGACTTGTTCTACTTTAAAAAAGAAAAAATTTGTGGAAAGGAAGAAATTTATTTGAGGGATGAACTTTTAAACTGTGTCACAGGTTTTACGCGGAACACAACATCGTTAAGCCTCAAGGGCTGAAAGTCCTTGAAAGAGGTTATCACAGCCAAGGAAAGAATTAAGGAGAGTGGTTCATGATTACGGCAATCAAAATTTAGTTTGACTGGAATCTTATCCTCAATTTGAAATGCCGATTTTTAACAATAGACGAAGCCAAACCTAATTAAATATCAAGACATTTGTAAACAGTTTAATTTTTATCTGATTGTACAGAAGATTAATGGATTAAAATTAGTTTGAAAAACTAACAAAAACTTTACATATTCCTCATCTAGTTTTACAACTAACGAGATGACCTAATTTTAAAAAGGTTTGAAGCTTCTTTTATACTTTTTTACCTTCATTTTACATAAGTACATTATAAAATACAAAATAATTACACTGGTGAAATAAATAACTTACTCAATTAATAAGTTCAAATTGTAAAGATAGATGAAAGTTTGAATTAAGTTTTTGTGAAAGGTGTTGGAAAACTGAAGTTAGTGGTGAGGAAATGTCTGTATTAGCCATACTTAAAGTAGGAAACAAGTAAGGTTTCAAGAAGACAGACAATTTTTATGCCCATCCTACTTACTGATTTCAGTAAAATTTAGTATGAATTTTGTATATGTTTCTTTGAATCTACAGGAAGGTGCATTTGGTTTATGGTGCCTTTGTATGTCAGTTCAAAAGAAATGCTGGTTCGGTAGGTTTCGGCGTATCTTACAAAGACTGAGTCGAGTCTGACAACAAATTAAGAGACAAATTTAGTAACTTGACTCTAATTCTATAGTCTTTTAGAGTTGTCTTGCTTAAATATACTCTCATAGTTTTAAAAATATGATTATTACAGAGTTTATATATATATATATATATATATATATATATATATATATATATATATATATATATATATATATATATATCCTAAATTTTTCGCATTTGTTCGCTAATTTTTCAGAAGCAGATTAAAGTGGATTGATTTTTATGACATTGATTCAAATAACGGTTCATACTGATGACTAGTTGTTATAATTGTAAAGCGTAGATCCTGAGTCTTCAATAATAAATTACCTATATTTTTAATGAAAAATATTGTGATTGTCTATATATCATAGGAGCCCGAAAAACATATACAATTTTAGGTGTTATCACTACCTTACACTTTAAAATTTGTCCCTGATGATGATTCGAATTTAGAACTTCCTTTAGTGTTATCGCTATAATAGAACTGGTAAAGGAAAGCTACAACTCGAGCCCCTCACACAGAGAAAAAAGGAAAAACAGTTACATTTTTCAATTCCTCATAAACTATCTAAACACTTGAAGAGTGCGGTAATAAAGTTTACATTTTATGTCAATTTCTTAGATTCTTAACTACTTTTACTTTTACTTCTAAAGAGCGGAAATTTAAATACTGAAAATTGTAAAATTAGAGAAACGTTTTTACCTGAAGGAAACTGAAAGTCTCTCCATACAGAAAAACAACGTTAAGGTAAAAAGTAGAGTATATTAATGCAGCAATTCATTAAATAAATAACGTAAATACACTCTATAACAAAAAAAAAAAAACGATCCATCAAGAAGGATTTGTTCGATTGCGACAAAAATTGGGGGACGTGAAGAACATGCACAGAAAAAAACGATTAAAATTTGAAAACAACTAAAGGTATTATTCCAGAGTTTGATCGTTACAAAGTGAGGAAGACAATACGGCGTTGGTCCACCTCTGGCCTGGATGCAAGCTGTCACCCGGCGTGGCATAGAGAGATAAAGTTGAAAATGGTGCCTGCAGGATTTCTTCAGAAATTGTCTGCACTATCGGGCTAATCGGCAACATTCCAGGATATTTGTAATCGCCATCCATTATGTCCCAAATGGGCTCTATGAGGAGAGCAGGTGACGTAGGTAGTCAAGGAAGTGTTCGGCAAGCTTGAAGATACTTTATAGCAATTTGTGCGTATGCGTCCAGGCATTATCTTGTTGATACGTAATTCCGACCAACAAAACGAGTCGGAGAATGCCCGTCTACAACGTTGTGCTGTAAGTGTGTCACTAATGACTAACTACCAAAGGGGTCTGGCTGTCAAAGATAATGGCAGCCCAGGCCATAAGTACTGTTGTGGGACTGTGTGGTGTGAATTAGTAAGGAAAGGATCCCCACGATGCCATGGACGTCTCCACGTCTTCAGAGGTCGTCAGGACACATATGGAAACAGTACTCGTCACTAATACTATACGTCCCCAGTCAGCGCAATTCCAAGTTGATTCGAGTTAGGCACTACTATAATCGGACTGACGGGTTACAGGCGTGTGGAGGTAAGCGGCGTGAGCTTCGATTCTGCTCTCTCAGTCTTCTTTCAATAGTCATGATGACACACTTGCGTGCGGGTCACACGTCGCATGGTTGGTGGCGAATCTGTGGCTGTGACAGCTGATCAGACAGTAGCACTGTCTTCCCGTTCTGTTGCGGTTCTGACGCTTAATCTACCGTTGTTGACCCACTCTTGCCAGCATCGTCTAATCGCTGCATCGTTTCGACCCAGATGTCGAGCGATTCTTCTATTTGCCCAACCCAGCTTCTTTCAGTCGGATACACGATCGCTTTCAAACTCTGAATATGCTCGTAATGAGCACGAATCCTTCAGTGAGGCATGTTAAGATCTAGTAAGACACCCGCAGTCGAAATGTAACATAAATTTTGAACATCATATTGAGAATCGTCCTCATATACACTTGCTGAAAGCGCAGTTCTGATGCACTGAAGCTCCGCTATTCAGTCGTCGGACACCAAATTTTAATAATTGGCAGTTCGGTTGAAACATCTTTGCATACGAAATTCGATTACAATCACACATTCCTTTCTGCATCGATTCCTGTTTTAAAGTGTATTTTTAGAGACTAAAGTAATAGATAGAAGGCAGTAGGTAGCTGTATAAGAAGCTGTATTTACCCAAATGCTGTGTACCCAAATTACTATTTTAATTTGTTAAACTATATAGCATCGTTTTTCTTCATTCCTTTGTTTATGTTAATGTTATAGTTTGTTTACGTACCCGAATAATACCAGCCTCCAACTTACTAGAGGCAAAAGAAAGTTTAAGGAATCATAGCTGCTCTTCGAGTAACCGAGATCAGATATTTAATCAAAAGCCTTTGGCTAGAAGGGATTTTAAACCTTATCATTTCCATTAATTACAGTATCTTCCTCCAATCACGTAGATTAAATGGTTTTAATGTAGGCTTTGCGTAAGGAATGATAGATCAGTTAAATAATAATCAGCTTCTGTTTAATCTCTATCATTATAAAAGGACTATAATATAAAAATAAGATGATTGATTTTTTTTACAGTTCCCAGCGTAGTTAATGTTTAAATATAGCAGTACTTTATTCAGATTTCTTTCCATAAACTTTTTATACACTAACAACAACAAATTTTAATGCTCTTTTTGAGTTGTATGTCCCTAATATTTCCGAGACAATTTTTATTAATCTATACACAATTATGATTTTTAACTTCGTACGCAAAAATTTGTATGTTGTCATTTTAATTATCTCAGATTAAGCTCGAAATATAACCCAATCTATATTTGAAAATCTTTGTAGCGACTTATCCAAGGATTTTGGTAGATATCAACACGACTTCTACTAGAGGAATCTTCTAGAGAATAAAGGGCCAATATGTCTTCTAAGCTAACTTTGAGCCTCTAAAACTCAAACAAATAACTAGATCAATGGTCTGAATCGGTGGTACGCGAAAATCTGTACGGGGTACGCGGTTAACTACCAAAAAAGTATACAAAATTATCTTGATACATGCTAGAATTTAATTGTGACAAAAGTTTTGAGTAATGATTTAAAAATGAAACTATCAGTAAAGCAGCAAGCAACAACACATCGCTCGTCGCAAACAAACACAAAGAACTAACAGACATGCTGTCATTCTGGGTAAGTACCTTCTGGGGTTTACAACAGTTTACGACCACTCACTTGGGCCGAAAAAAGATTTTCAAGTTTAACTACGTGAAGAACCAGTATAGAAACAGCTTAATGTTGAGGATGATTTACGGCGTATTTGACCAATCTGTAGCCAAATATTGATGAACTTTGTAAATAAACACAAGCCCAGCGTTCCATCTAATTATTTTCTGAGACTTAATTTTATGGTGATTAATATAAATTTTGTAAATAAAATATCCATTAAAATAATTGTTTTGTTTAAATTAAATTACCTATTCGTAATTAAACTTTAACAGTTTAATATTTAAACTTTAACTAATATAACACATTTTAATAAACCCTAAAGTGTTTTTGTTGGGGGTACGCATAGTTAATGACACACAAAAAGGGGTACGTGGGTTGAAAAAGGTTGAGAACCACTGAATTAGATTAATGAGGAAGAGTAGGATTAGCATGACTAGACTTTAAACTCACAATATCAGGTCTCAGTTTTTGAAGGTATGATGGTACTTAAATTTTTCCCAAAAACGAATTACCCAACAGACTGATTCCATCTAAAACACTCCTCTTTTTTACCGAAGAGTATAAAAAGTAAACAAGAGATGCTATTTTTTTAAGCCTTCCTCCACTTTTTAAGGGTGTGTTTCATGCATTTTTATCAAATTACTGAGATTTGTTGGTGTTTTTTTGTTTGCCATTGAACAAAACTTCAAGTGATCAGCATTTCGATTTGAAAAACCCTTGAGCACTGACCGTATTGTAAATAAAACTTCAAGTTTTTCATCTATATTATTTAGGGTTTAATATGTATTTATGCGGTTGAAAATACTATTTATTTGGGTACTTTATTTTAACCAATTTACCATATGAATTAAGTAAACGTATTATTATTAGAGTCAACTCAGCAAAAGCACATTTCCTTAACGCGGTAAAAAAAGAATGGTTTGTGAAAATTTTCAATTTAGAGCACTTCTAAAAAGGAAAAGTGCTTCGTATAATTACTTTCTATATATCCTCTACATAAAAAATATAACTTTAAAAACATCCTACGTGGATCAAGCTTTATTTATTAACTCAATTTATAAGGAAATGCGATAATTACTTTAATTAATTTAAATTGGCGCATTTGAAAATAAACTCATCTTATGTAGTATATTTTATTCGCTATTTTTCAGAAATAACTTTGAAAATGAGAGATGATATGTTTTATAAATCTTGTTAAATGTCAAACTACTTTAAAATCTAAGTATAAAATTCCAGTATACAAAATAACAGGTGGATTGGGGACTTTAATCAGGAAATTTTTTTATAAACTGAACAACTGAAAATGTGAAAAAAATTGTTAGTACAACAGATCTTTATGGCATAGTTATTATTTCCATCCACAACTCATTATGATAAGTGTAAAAACACTAGAAATGCATTATAGTTGTGACGCGGGCCTTCATAAGGGCAGTTTTAAAACACCCTTAAGGCTGTTGTGTACTAACCCTACTAGATTCGCTCACCTCAATATTAACCTATGGAGAAAATTTGTCATACCATTTATAGCTACATAAATGCTGATAATCAAATAAAATGCCTGAACTTTTCTGCACCTTGCAACAGGATCATTTTATAAATTTCGACCCCATAAGTAATTTATGGGCGTTTTAAAACTCATTATACCAAATTTTTTCCCCCGAATAATATAAATTTAAAATACTATTGCATTTAAAAAACGGAAAATGACACAAATTGTAAAATTTCTATCTCTATAACAGAGTACGATTTTTAAAATATTCTTTCAATCCAAGTCGACAATCTTGGACACATTTTCTCCATAGGTAAACATTGAGGAGAGCGAATGCAATAGGTTATGATAAAATGGGGTGTGTGGTACCAGGGCCGTTCCTAGGGTAGCTGCCGCCCGTTTGCTGTGCGAGAATAATTTTGTCGCCACCCCCACCCTCATACCGTATGATTAATCGAAATTTCTCTGAAATTTTTTACCTTAATGAAACAAACGAATTGCAAGAACATACACTCATGGACAAAAAATTAGCGCACCAAGAAATAATTGTGGGATCGTAACGAAACTTGCAATGAAGGTACATGTCGGGGAGATATGCAAATGATTAGAAATGCAGCGTGATTGCGCATTACGTATAGCCGGTAAGAGGGCGTTGAACATCGTACCTCTGTGGAGTCTAAAGCAGGTAACCTAAGCTTGTTTGAATGTGCTGAACTCATTTACAACGGAAGAGCTGAGATAGACAGCCATTACGCCGTGTTCGAGACAATATAAGCAGTTGTCGCAGTTTGAGAGGGGGAGAATCGTCGGGATGATGGAAGCTGGGTGGTCAGCTAGGCGAGTAGCTCGTCAATTAGGCCGCTCTGATTGTGTTGTGAGGAGGTGTGGGACCAGTGGACCCGAGAGATGTCATGTACACGAAGACCAGGCCTCAGGACGCCCTCGACAGACCAGTCGTCGAGAAGACCGCCAATCGTAAGAAATGCACGCGTACAGCCACACTGCTTCATCGGCCGCCATCCAGGCACAGGTAGCACCTTCACTAGGGGCCTCTGTGTCTTCTCGACCATACGAAGGCGCCTGGCGGAAGGCACAGTTGGTATCGCGGCGCCCATTACGTGTGCTGCCCTTGAGAACCACCCATCGAAGCCTCGTTTGGAGTTTTGCCGCGCACGAGGAAATGGACTGCAGCGGAATGGAACCAGGTCGTCTTTAGCGACGAATCCAGATTCAATATCGGCAGTGATGACAATCGTGTTCGTGTGTGGAGAGCCCGTGGTGAACGCTTCAATCCTGCCTTGCTGTACAGCGACGCATCGCTCCCACAGCTGGTGTGATGGTATGGGTGCCATTGCCTACAATACACGGTCACCCCTAGTATTGTTCCGTGGCACCATGACAGCCCAGCGGTATGTCATGAAATCCTGCAACCACATGTGTTGCCACTCATGCAACGGCTCCCAGGAGCCATTTTTCAACAAGACATGCTCGGCCTCATACGGCAAGGGTGTCACAAGACTGTCTCCGCACTGTACTACCCTTCCTTGGCCTGCCCGATCCCCAGATTTGTCTCCAATCGAGGCATATCTGGATCATTTGGGACGACGAGTTGGGCATCACACGAGTTTGAACGAACTAGAGGCAAGGTTACAGCAAATATGGAACGAAATGTCTCAAGACATCATACAGAACTTGTATGACTCAATGCCCGATCGTATCGCATCGTGCAATCGCGCTAGAGGGGTCCAACGGAGTATAAACTCCTCCGTTCTTTTGCCCTTTTCTCCTGAAATAAATTATCCTTTTTTCTTTGATTTTCTTATCATTTACTTATATCAAAGTAGTCATTAAGTATGTAAAATTTCGTTTCATTTTGACGACTCCTTCTTGGTGCGCTAATTATTTGTCCATGAGTGTATTATAAATTCAGTTTTTTTTTTTAAATTTTACAACCTAACATAATAATTATTAATGTATTGATATAATAACCAAATGAATACGTTATATTAGACACATACAACACATATCTATTAATACATATACTTAATATGTCAGTCAAAAAGCTTAAATAATCTTTGCTTTTCTTGCCTTTTTTAATGCAAATTCTGTTATAATATCTGATATATCTATATCTTCTGAAATGTCCTTTTCGATACTAATAATAGATAAGTCTGAAAGCCTTTCTTGTCCCATTGTGGATCTCAAATAATTATTTATTATTTTAAGTTTTGAAAAGCTTCTTTCCTCGCTAGCCACAGTCACAGGTAATGTTTAAAAAAATTCGTATGGCAATCTCTAAATTCGGAAACAGATAGATGAGGTTATTTGTAAATAGGTATTGAATCACATTTAACGCGTTCATTTCAGGGGAAATATAGGGTGCAACGTTGTCAATTTCATCGCATAAATCTTCAGCTATAACATCTTTTTCATTTTTTAATGGATCATGTAACATACTTTCCACAGGTTTACATTTTGTAGACCTATTTGATTTATCTGTTTCAAGGAAATTATTTAGGTCGTTGGGAAAACTGAAAACTGTGTGATGTTGTTTTATTTGTTCGAACCTTTCTTCTATTTTTGATAATGCGGTGTCCAATATTACAAAGTAAAAATTAATTTTGAATTGGTCTTCTGGATTTTTTGGAGCCTCATCTTTACATTCGTAGTCAAATAAAGAACATATAAAAAGGGCGCAATGTAAATTAAGCTATTTCTCAATAAAGATTGACTTTTGCAAAGAAACGTTCCAAATCGATTTTATTTTAATTTTGTTCATATTTTAAATACAATTCCCCCTACGTTTACTTTAAAAAAATCGTATTTTCCCGATTTCTGAAAAAATTGCCATATTTCACGCACCTGTTAAAGAAATGCGGTGATGCAGTTCAAAAATTCAGTTTACACTTGTTCCTGTAGTATATGTTTAACATTTGCAAAATAAAAAAAAAAATTTAAAATAAATTAAATAATGAATCCTAGCTTTTTCTTTCTTTTTTGCAAAACAATATGAACCATAGATGAGTTATTTCAATTTCGAACCGCTAACCGCGCAAAAGAAAGAATATCCAGTTTACTTACCTGTGAAATATTTGTATTGGTCAGCAATCACAAAATCGAGCACAAAAATTCAAGACCATAAAGCTTTGTTTTTCAGTTGTTGAGATGGACCACGTTCAAAATTAATATAAAGCAATATCCCGGTTCTTGTATTTATAGGCTTCAGGGCATAAACGAGTATTTTCCTGCAACCTGACAAAAACCGCCCGCAACCTACGCGATGCCGGCGATGCCGCGCGATTTGATGGGATGATAGGTTAAAACGTGTTAAAACAAAAACGACAATTTATTTCCCAACTGGTTGCGACGGGGAGCAGCGTTTTAAACCAATGTGGTTTCCAGTTATACTTGTAAAATGCATTTTTAACTCTAAGAAGTTACTAGCATAATGATATATTTATATTGATTATTTTACTAATAAATAGTTTTTAAATATTTTTCAACCGGGCGGCTGACTTGGCGCCCCCCCCTTGACTTGCCGCCCGTGTGCCCCGCACCCCTGGCACCCCCGGGTTGGAACGCCCCTGTGTGGTACAATATGGTAACAATGATAAAAATTACCAATGATAAAAAATTATTTGGTGAGAGAAATGGGGGGATGGTACGTGATAAATGGTGATAATCAATTAGATTTTCACTCCTGAAAAGTATAGTAAGTAGATTACCATTGCGTTGTGTATTTTTAAATTTCGTAAAGTATAGTCAGAGTGAAATATCTACTTAACTACTATTGAGAAGTATAACATATGTAGACTCAGTCTCTTTACCGTGATCTTGGTAGCACGTGGACGTGGACGATGCACATCAGCTAAAAAAAACAGTGGATTCGGCTACGAGGAAAGATGGAGCTAGGGCCTACTACGTAGCATATGGTCCACGAGTCGAAGCATAGAAATTAGACGAGAATCGGACACTTGACTTCTGAAAGTTTCAGATATCTAGATGTTAGCTCGGCAATGATTATGTCTGACCCAAAGGACTGGTCAAGTCAGGACTTTTGTAGATCTTGCTGGACGATGCATTTTGAATATGTTGATTCAACACGAAGAAATAACACTGGCATACGTTTAAAATCTAATTATGCTTTATTCTTCGAAGACATGTTGATGATAACAGAATACTTTTTTACAATCTTATATCAGTGTCGTAAAATAAGTACGGAGACTAGAAAAACTGAGGGAACTCGTCCTGCTTACAATCAACACCATTCATGGCGAAACACGTTTCTCGAAAATCCTCTTATAAAAAAATGCTCTTATAAAAAATGTCAGCCTGCGTCACCACAGGACAAATTAGTTAACTGCGTTTCCTAGGCCAACGCCTTCAAACACAGATATTTCATAAATTTTATCATCGAAGAGCTGAATTTCCTCAGAAAATAGAAAAAGAGTTCGTTGAGTATCGTCAAATGTTCTGGAAATGCAACACAAAAAGTGTAGTAGTGAGTCTTCTGGTCAGAACATTGGAGGGTGAGAAGAGCAGTTCTGATTGGATGTCTCCTAGATCTTCGAGTTGAAACGCTGGTGGGGGTGGAGTCAATGGCTGTCTGTAAGCTGGATTCAAAACTGAGCAGAATTGAGTGATGACTGGAGTTCCTTGACCATCAGGTTTTAAACTCCTGTACGCAAGATGTAATGTAATCACTGATAATGTGCTCAATAGTTAAAATTTAAGGCTAGGTACATTAATTAAGAGTAAATTACTATCAAAGTACTAAATTTAAAGTTTGACCCCTTCATAAGTTGAAGGGTAAGGGAAATTTAAGAATAAGTAGATAAGTTGGTAGGAAGAATAAGAGAATAATTTAATATAGTTAATTTTAAGATAAGAGACAGGAAGATCAATTAACAAGATTAGGATAGGTGGTCCTCAGCCGAAAGAAAAAAAAGGGCCTCTTCAGGGTCATACAAATCGTAACGAGTTGATTGCAGAATTCCACGGGAAAAAAGAAATATCAAGGTGGGTAATTTGGAAGAAGCGATACCACCTGGGACCGAACCACAGCTCAGGGTTTCGTAGACAGCGCGATGCCTCTGCGCTACTGCAGGACACAAGCAGGTGCTCGAGATAGAAGAGTTATCGCGGTGGGGAGTTAATGTAAGCTCCTAAGGAGACACGCCCTAGGGCGTTTGCGATTAGCAGGGAGACAATGGTCGTATCTGGCAATTCTGCAATACCTTCATTACGAATGTTCGGCAGGGTCTCATAAAATTTCTTCCAAATTTTATTCGTGGAAAGTAGAAATGCGAAGTCTCGCCTAATCGTCGTATTCGACAGATACGGAAGCACGGCGGATTGCCTGAGGTTTTATTCTGGAGAATTTCTAGTTTATTAATATGAGTTTGTGCGGCTGAAAACCACACCGGGGCAGCATAAAGTGCAACAGGAAGCACACACTGTTTATAAAGTAGTACTTTGTTTCGCATTGACATGAAATGACTGAAAAATAGAGTGCGGAGTTGCATGGTGACCGCATCGCACTTGCTGACGGTATTAGTAATAGGGGGTTTCCATGTGAGTTTTCGATCCAGAGTAACGCCAAGATACTTCACTGTGTTTTCCCATTCGATTGGAGGAGTGTTGAATATAAAGTCGTGGAGGATTGCAATAGCGATTACTGAAGTAGATCGCGTGACACTTTGACGGATTGATTCGAATTTTCCAGCGCGTAAACCAAGCCTCTAAAGTGTCGATATGACGCTGAATTTGAATAGACAGGTAGTGTTCATTATGAGAAGAGGAAAGGATAGCAGTGTCATCCGCATTAGGGTGGCCCTTATTTTTCAACTTTTGTTTTTTTTAATGTCTCACCCCCTCAGTTTTTTTTAACTGGCCTAAAACTAATAGCCAAAAAAATCGGGCCATTCACGTAATTCTAAATGGTGCCGCATAGGCTGTGAATGTCGCCATTTATATAAAAATTACTGTTTTTTCCCACAAGTTTAACAGAAAAAATGAAATAAGATTTTTATGCCGCGTTAATAAACTAAATAATATCAAATATACACTAGAACATAGTTTTGCATAACCCACCAGCACGTAGGATTCCACGATAGGGGACGTTGTGCAGGCAGCGTCGACAGTCCTGGTTGTCGGGAAAGCTTACCACGGCGCTTAGTCATAATCAGTATTGCGTTGTCTTCCAAACCGAAGCGGTAACACATGGTTTGTTAAAAATGGCGCTAAAGAGTAAACTTCGCAATCCTATATATCTGATTGAAAGAGAAACAAATCAAATATTAGGTAGCAATTACCTTCTAACAAACAAGTATTGCATGTGCTATTTTATAATATGAGATGCGTAAATTAAGTCTTTGTGGAAAGTGCTCGTTTAGTAATTTCTGAAACTGTAATTTTTTGGAAAAAAAGCACGAATACCATTTAGAGAACCTAAACATTGCATTGTGTAAACTGGAAGCTCTATATAATGAATGGAGAATGCTTCAAAAAAGTTCTAAAATAAAGAGCGAAACTCAGGAACAAAAAGAACAAAATTTTAAGAAAAACACGAGGACCTATTGATATTGCTCCACTCTAATTCCTTGGAAATTATACAATAAAAGAAGACAGACAATTTCTCATCTCCCAGAGGCAGAAAGGACGAATTGGTGTTTTATGGGGCATTGATAAAAGAAATGATGAAAAGAAAAAAGAGTTCTAAAGCGTCTTAGTGCAGAAGAACAGCGACGAAAAAATATTAAATAGGATCCAAAAATGAGCGAAACAATGGAGGACATGGAATTGGACATCGAAGAGTTGTGAAAGTAAAAACCATTAAGTACTTTTGAAATTTGTTTTTTGCCCAATTTATTACATTCTTTACGCAGTATTTTGTAGTATATTTACAAAAGGTTTTGTTTAGTGTCAGTTTCGTCGGAACAAGGAAAGAAGTTCATCTGAAAATGAAATTGACCGTGAAGATACGTTGTGTCCCACAAATCAGCCAGGTCCACCCAAAGAATGTAAACGTGGGAACATTAATTTTATTAACACCAAGATGGTAGCAGCTCTTGATAAATGCAAGTTAAGTGACAGAAACTCTGTCCACACTTTACTGGCTACTGCAGAAGCTTAGGAACATCACTGAAGATCTAATTATAAATCGACGTCGATACAGCGATGCCGTCAAAAGCTTCATGCTGAGCGTGCTCAGCTAATCAGACATGAACGTCTGACGTTAGAGTAGAGTTCACTCCCGTCCTCTGGGATGGAAAGCTGCTTCCATCAATAACTAGAAACAAAAAAGCTTGACAGGCTTCCAGAATTTTCCGCTAACGGACAAGAGCATATTTTAGGGAGTCCCTATTTGGATTCTTGCAGTGGAGACGATTATGGCAGAAGCTATTTACAACTGGCTTGCTGAAAATAAGCTTTTGGATATAGTACAACCTTGTGTTGTGACACCACTGCGTCAAATACTGGAAGAATAAAAGGTGCTTGTGTTTTATTAGAAACAAAACTGGGTGTAAAGATCTCTTATACCTACCTTGCAGACACCATATAGTATATGAATTGGTTTTAAAGTCGCTTTTGAAGCAATTATTGGTACGTCGTCGGGACCCGAAACAGGATTATTTAAACGTTTTCAATAAGCTTGGCCATATAGATAATTCTACTTATACTGTTGGAATTGATGATCAATTTGTTGTGAACAGTATCTGTAAAGACATAGATTTTGTGCTTCATTTTGCCAAATAACAAGTTGTTATTAACAGACAAGAGACGCTTACAAGAGCTGCTGTAGTTAGTTGTGATATTTTTAGGAGAACACGAAGAAATGAAATTACATTCGATTACCTGGTGCTTTTCACCATGCCAGGTGGATGGCGAAAGCTATTTATTGCTTGAAAATATTTATTTTTCGAAAGCAATTTCATTTGACTTAGCAGGAATTGAAAGGAATAAGGGAAATTTGTATATTTACGTAAAAATATACATAAAAGCTTGGTAGAATACTCCCTAGCCTGCAAAGCACCACCTACCAGATTGATGTTGTTTAAAGATCTTACAATGAATTCTTTCATTGTAATACTTTCAATTTTACAATGAAATAAATGAAAAAATTTCCCAAGAAACAACAAAAATTTTGTGGACATTTGGGGTATCTTACTGAAGAAATACTGGCTTTAGAATTTTTGATGACACAATTGTGTCGAACAAAAAGTAAAGATGTCCAAAGCATTTAAAGAAAAGAATCAACTACTTGTGACTCTAAGCGTTTACATTTTGATTAAGGAATGGCCCGAATTCACACACAAAGAACTCCACATCTTTGTGTCAAAAAGCACATCACATTTTAAGCGGTTTTAAATATCTTCCGATTTTATTGCTCGTGATCCTGCGATCTGGAATTCTCTTCTGATTATTAACATGGCCTACAGTAGTCAGAAACCTCACATTTGTGAATATATCGCAGAAAGAGGTGTGAAGCTTATGGAAGAATATAACGATATTATAACACACGATGAGGAGCAAAAGCAATACATATTGCAAGTCGTAAAAGACTATCGGATCCTTTCCCATCTTGCTCGAAGCATTCATTATCAAAAATATTGAACCTTTTATTATTGAAGTTTAATGTTATAAATTTTGTTTTGTGGTTAAGCAGTTCTAGGCATTATTTCCGTTATTTTTTACTACTAAATATTTGTTTTAAAAATTATACAGAATTATTAAAGTGTTATTGTGAAAATTTTGGAATTTAACTCATTTATTCAATTTTCACCCCCTGCAGCACGTGTTATTATTAAATAAAATTTTCAAAATTTTTACACCGTTACTTACAGCCCAAAAGAATAGGGGTGAGACTTATAAAAATATAAAATTTATTTTTTGCCTATATGCTAAGGGCCACCCTAATCCGCATACATAGCGAGGAGAGTGTTATCTCCACGCGGCACATCGTTCACGAATAAATTAAACAAGCTCGGTCCTAAGATCGATCCTTGTAAAATTCCGGACGTGATGTACCTGTTCCGGGACAGATTGTTGTGTATGCGGACGGCGAAATTTCGATTATGAAGGTAGTTATGAATTAAGTGGATAAGACTGTCTGGCAGATTAATTTGAATAAGTTTAAAGATAAGTCCTGGGTGCCAGACCTTGTCGAATGCACATTTGATATCCAGGAACAGAGCAGCTGTAGGTCGTTTGTCCTGTAACCCGTCGCGGGCAAATTCCACTACCCTTAGGAGCTGTTGCGTCGTGTTGTGCTCAGACCTAAAGCCAAACTGCTCTGGGATTAAGATGTCATGCTGGTCGAGGTGCTCGGTGATTCTGTGAAGAATAACGTGCTCCGCCACTTTACTGAGGGAGCACAGCAAGCTTATTGGACGGTAACTCTGGGGAAGATTACGGTCCCCCCTGGCTTGGGGATAGGGCAGATAATCGCGGTCTTCCAACACTTGGGGAAGTAATTAAATTTGAGGATGGCGTTAACAATTACAGTAAAGTACAGAATAATGTTGGTAGGGAGGTTTTTAAGAATTAGTTTATTGATGTTATCTATGCCAGGAGCTTTTTTATTTTTAAGATTTTGAATAATGTTGTATTAACATGTGATATAATGTCACTATGTAGAAAATTAATTACCTTTTCAGTTTTAAATATTAAATATAAATAGCAATATCGACTTTAATTAACTACTATATTTAACTTCATTAATTCATATCATCTCTTAAATTAATTATTTGCTAGCTGTATTAATATTAACTTTGCTCGGTTAACTTAATGATTAAAATATAACTTATAATTTTCCAGGTACAGTTTGAATTCTTAAAGCAATTACATTGTTATTATCTACAAAAATAAAATATATCAACAATAACAGAATCGATTCTCGTATTCGAAATCGCATGGCGATTAGAATCCTTCACTTAACTGTAGTTTAACTGATAAGCACGTGCAGGATAGAGAATGTATTCATACGCAGAGCTTTCCATAATAATAACAATGTAATCGCAGTTTTTAGTATTTAGTTATTAATATAGTCTTTTGCTACAGCTAGCATTTGTAAATTATTTAATTATCCCTTCCTACAAGTCTCCTCACAGACTAGAGCTCGTAAACGCTAGTATGCTCCCGCTCTGATAAATAGATCGCATCTCCTTTTGCACATATTAATCAAATCAAACTTGTAGGAAGGGATAATTAAATAATTTACAAATGCTAGCTGTAGCAAAAGACTGTATTAATAACTAAATACTAAAAACTGCGATTACATTGTTATTATTATGGAAAACTCTTCGTATGAATACATTCTCTATCCTGCACGTGTTTATCAGTTAAACTACAGTTAAGTGAAGGATTCTAATCGCCATGCGATTTCGAATTCGATTCTGTTATTGTTGATATATTTTATTTTTGTAGATAATAACAATGTAATTGCTTTAAGAATTCAAACTGTACCTGGAAAATTATAAGTTATATTTTAATCATTAAGTTAACCGAGCAAAGTTAATATTAATACAGCTAGCAAATAATTAATTTAAGAGATGATATGAATTAATGAAGTTAAATATAGTAGTTAATTAAAGTTCATATTGCTAATTATATTTAATATTTAAAAACTGAAAAGGTAATTAATTTTCTACATAGTGACATTATATCACAGGTTAGTACACAGCAACCTTAATGGGTGTAATAAAAAGAAAAAAGTAATGAAACATTCCCCGTTTTTAAATATAAGGTACATTGAACGGGAGAGTAGCACCTTAGGTCAAGTTTCAAAAATAAAATTTATTAACTCACTTTACGTAAATGAAAAGAAGTGTGTTACGTATCACTCACAAGTTTAACATATTTAAACACCTTTATATAATCTGTATTTTACAATAAGAGACTTTTTGAATAATGAAACTGAAGGAAAATTAAATTTGTGATTAAATTGACAATTATTTCTTCTAACCTAAACATCTTTCATAATTTCGTAGGGCTAAGCTAGATCTATAAAATTGAAAAATTAATAAAATTAATATTAATAGGATACTTTAACTCATCTTTCATTCAAAATTAAAATAATAGTCTAAAGAGTATTAGGACAAAACGAAAAAAAGACTTTGATAAATAGACAATTGGATTTAATTGTCTCTTAAACTACGCTCTAAAAGAGATATCACAATCGGTATTTTAAATGGACAATTTTCACTACCGATTAGGGAGTAAGGACCTGTAAAAAAGTTGTTTGGAAACGTTTTGTTTGTTTTTTAGGGTAAAAAAGATTTCTCAGAAAAATCATTAGCGGTTAAATGGGAATAAATCTATGACTCGCAGTACAGTTTGGAAGAACTGAAATAGAAATGCACATAAAAACAAGCCATTAATATGGATGTTAAATATATTTTACTGAAAGTGAGATTTGAATCATTAGGAACATTTGTTACAATCCTAAAACCAGGGAAGTTAAACTAACTTTCGAAGCAGAGAAGCCTTCAAAATTTCCTTACGTTGAAACCAGAAGAAATGTTTTGTAAAAATACAACTTCCATGTTAGAGAATCTAAGAGCTTGAGGAGTTTTATCTAAAACCTACATTAATCTTAACTTCAAAAATTTTAGAACTAAGTTATGTTCGATGTTGTTTCCAACTTGGCAGGCACTTTTATCTATTACGATATTCGCCCAGCCACACCAAGAATTTGTTGGTATCTTTATTCTGAGAGCACCATATAGGTGAGCCAGCATAGCTCCCTTGCTCTCTGACAAGCGGGAATCGAACCAACAACCTGTGGAGTAGGCACGCAGAGAACGCCCATGGGCCAAACCACTGCACCACTCGGACGGCAATGAAGTTTGTAGATGGCATAAATATAATTTTTTTATACTCTTTAGGAAAATAAATATATTCTTTTATTTTTCCTCACTCCTTATGCTTTCAGTGGCATATGTGGAAAAAAGTGGATGGTGCAGTGGGTATAATATACGATATTCTAATAGAAATTATCTAATTCTTATAGTAAAACATAACATTGGTAATAAGGTGGTCTAAAGCGAGTATTTTAGATACCAGCAATCTATACTCCATAAACGGAAAAATTAATTAAATATATAAATAATATTATAATGTAATGTGTTAAGTGTTTAAATATTGTTATAAATTACAATATTTAAATATTATTATAAATTTCAGTAATACCTCGACATACGCGAATTCGGAGTTACGCGGTTTTTGATTTTACCCTTTTCCACCTTTTTAAATCTTGGAATGAAATTTTCCAAAAATATTTAAACGGTGTCTGGAAGAAACTTTGTTCAATATTTTTTTAAAAACGAGACGGAAACAACGGCTTCAACTGATCATATTGCTTGTGTGATAGAAGAAGTTGTCAATTTTGCCAGGCAATTAGATATGGAAGTCGATGGAGATGATATCAACGAGCTGTTGGATTCTCATCTTGAGGAGCTGACAGTCGATGATCTCATAGAGATGCGCAATATGATCCAAGTGAAATCATCAGTGAATACCAAGGTATCACTAATGAATCCGACGCTTTTCTTCGACTCTCAGTTCTACAAGAAAACCTAATGACAATTATAAACGTGACAGAAGGTCCCAGCGCAATTGAGAAAGGGTTACAGATTTTAGCGAATATAGACTCTAATAAAGATCACGTAATCACAAAGCAGGGAATAAAAGAAATGTTAGTATGCTATGAAGAAATTCTTCGCGAAAAAAAAAACGCGTTGATACGGCAGACTACTTTATTGGATTTTTAAAAACCATTAACCCTTTCAGGGGCAACAACCTCCCCCATTTGAAAGGTGCCGATTTTTCCTGACTTTTTTTTAACCTAAAGAATCTTGAAAATTTTCCAATTAAAGGTTGCAAAATGTTTTTACTTCTTTAAACTGATAACAGATGGCAGTAGTAACCATTTTTCTTCTCATTTAACTGGGATACATTTAATGCAAGTGGAAAAACAATTAGTTTTAGCCGTTTGCACTGTTCAAACGGTGCCCCTCAAAGGGTTAACATATTTTTTTAATATCTGGAATATATTTTAATATCTGTATAATATTAATATGTAATACAATATTTTTCTTTTAAACTAGTGTTTTTGTAAGTTCTTGGTCCCAATTAGACAAAATGTATATGTATTTCCATACAAAGTTGTACCCCGACTTACGCGAATTCGACTTGCGCTTTCTGTCGTCGGTTCCACCTATCGCGTAACATCGAGGTATTAATGTAATATGTTCAGTATTTAAATATCGTTATACATTAATATGTTAAGTATTTAAATATTGTTAAGTATTTATATATTGTTATAAAAAATTTAGAGCAGTGCGGTAAAAATGGGCTTTTTGTTGAAATATAAAACTTACTAGAATAATGATCCAAAGCAGTACCTACATTTACACCTTTTGGATGACCAGAGACTTAAAACACTATTTAAATGTAATAAAACACCTGTCCTTATTCCAAATCTTATTCTCATATGGAGTATTTAGGTCCATAAATTAAATGTGTTAATTTATGGCAAACGACTTACGCGAATTCAACTTGCGCTTTCTTTCGTCGGTCCCACCTATCGCGTAACATCGAGGTATTAATGTAATATGTTAAGTATTTAAATATCGTTATAAATTAATATGTTAAGTATTTAAATATTGTTAAGTATTTATATATTGTTATAAAAAATTTAGAGCAGTGCGGTAAAAATGGGCCTTTTGTTGAAATATAAAACTTACTAGAATAATGATCCAAAGAAGTACCTACATTTACACCTTTTGGATGACCAGCGACTTATAACACTATTTAAATGTAATTAAAATGTCTGCCCTTATTCCAGATCTTATTCTCATATGGAGTATTTAGGACCATAAATTAAATGTTAGATTAACTAAAAAATTGTTATAGAAAGTAACTTAGGGTAAAATTTGTTGCAAAAAAAAGAGAGAATACCGAATTTATTAATTTATGTATTTACATACTTATTTATTTTTTGAAATCCAGGTAAAACCTACTCCAAATAAACTGGCATTAATTTTGTTGAAAACTATTACGTGCCTTTATGCTTTCTGCCATTATTTACATTTTTAATATGAAATTCGAAAAGATTCACTTTCACTTGTTGTTTTATTTCATTTTAAAGTTTAAAATTTCATTCTAAACTTTAAAATTAAACAAAATATAAAGTTAATTTCAACATTAATTTTTAACTTTTTAAGTTTATTCCTAAGGAACAATGCAGTGAAGAAAGGCTTAGTTTCAGAAAATCATTAATTATTTTTCAATAAATTATTGAAGGTTTGCTATGGTCTAACACTTTTCTGATTTATAACATATCAACAGACGCTGTGAAGATACGTCTTATATAACCCATTATTTATTAATGGCAACTCCAAGATCTATAAGAAGAGAGAGTAAATTTTATATTTTGACGAAAAGACAATTTTGAAATCTGTTTTTTGACAAATTGCGCGTATTTCAGAATAGTAAAGCAATGATATAGCATTTTTAAAGGTAACCTTAGGTAGCCTCAGTATTGTGATTTCTTTTCAATAATTGCCTTAATATTTTCTTTTAAGTTTTGTATCCTTGGAAATGTATTATTCCAGGAAGAATATGCCTCCATTAGATATAATTCATTCAAAAATTTTAAACAAAATCAGTTGATTATTTCCATTTATGGGTCACTCAGTTTAATCTTAAACTGCATATAGGTGGGATATATATCTCTCTTTGTCCGTAGTAAGATGACAAATTCCAAAGATCTAACCTGTACGTATACTTTAAGATTTTTTTTATTCTAAAGCGGTTGAAATATATTCATTGACTTAAGATACAGGGACTAGAAGATATTTTAATTAAAAATTTGTTAAAACTGCCCGTGATCTTGAGATAGGAAGTGAAAAGTCTACTTGATGTGAAAGTATTCTAAAACATATGATGATCTGTTAATAGGGCATAACCTGTTATAGCTATGTAGAAGGATACCAGTGCTCATAAAAACTATGAATTTGCCCTTTGAACTTTCTTTATATAACACGTAAAATTCTTCTGTTGTGCATGCATATGTATATAACTTTTAATATGTGTTTCTCAACTCCAACACCTCTTTAATATAAAGAAAAAGTTTCTTATCTACGTTTGTTTTTCACTTACAGGAAACTTGCTGAAACACAAACGGTAAAAGAAGGCTTATTGAAATCCTCAAGAAATCCACATCGAACAGATCTTTCACTCTCGAATCAATTTTCTCGTGAGAGAAAAATTTCTTAGATTACATTATGACATAAATTCTTGGATCCCTTTCTGATCTTTAAATAATAATTTAATATAGCAAATAAAAATAATGCTGCTTGTTCAAGAACTGAGTTTAATCTATGACAATCAATAAAATTTACTGAACATCGCGAACTATATTAAAAACAAACAACAATTTTTAAAAATGCGCATGATCTACAGAACATCACACATCTCTGATTAGTGTCCCGATTCCCCTTTTTGAGAATCCCTATTCTAATCCTACCGATGTCAGTGATACCTAAGAACATACAGACCAACTCATAACGCACGAAACCTTAGATAACCTAAACAGAATTGAGATGTTATTTGCTGTCTTTCCATGTATGTGATGCCTTATGAATATTTTTTTCTGAGCTGTCCTAAAGACTTTAAATGGCTATTCTTTTCGAAACCATCGAAAAAATCTTCTTCACGTCATATACATTTTCTAATACGAAAATACTGCTACGATGTTAATAATTATTATTATAATAGTTTCACAAATAACATCATAAATTCAACAAACTTTATTGTAACTAAATTAATAAACTGTGTTTTCTTCTCTTCAGAAAATAGTATTGTTTGAGCTGTCATAATTCTTCTAGGAATAGACTATATTACATTAGTTAATACCTTTCAACATACAGGGTGATTTTTTTAAACTGACACTATTCAGAGCCATCTGTAGCGCGATCTATCAGTCGGAATACCACCAAAATTGATAGAGGGACTAAGGACGACATGGGAAAGAGTTTCCGTGAAAAATAAAATTAGTTCCAAAAGTCACCGATAGGGGAAGATATGGCACTTTTGTAGTCGGCGCACCCGATAATTTGCTTAAAAGGCAAGTAAAACACCAAAATACAAATTCCCGACAATGTAGTCAACAGCAGCGCCAGTATTTCGGACTATAAAGATAAGGGATGAATACCGAAAAAGTTGTAAGCAGACAAATGAATAACAAAAAAATTTCATTGCAATACCACTTTATGCAGCAAATTCCTTCTCTCTCCTTCAATATAATCACAGTCCCGTTGGACGACACATTGCATCCTGAGCACTACGTTCTCAACGGCCAGGCGTAACATGTCACCTGGAATGTTCATCAAAGTCCGGGATATGTTGTCCTTTTGGGCCGCCAAGTTCGAGACTCTACCAAGATACACCTTAGACATAAAATAACTCTGCAGACAGTTGTCACATTGGTTAGGTCCGGGGAGCAAGGTGGCCCTGCAAGTGGAAAAAAGAGACTGATGAACCTTTTCTTCTATAAAGCGAGGACGCAACAGATTCCGATCTTATAGCCCAAAATACTGGCGCTGCTGTCGACTACGTAGTCATGAATTCGCATTTTCTTGTTTTACTTGCCTTTTATGCAAACTCTCGGGTGCGCCATATAGTCCCCTATAGGCGACTTTTGGAACTAATTTTATTTTTCACGGAAACTCTTTCCCATGTCATCCTTAGTCCCTCTATCAATTTTGGTGGAATTTCGGCTTATAGATAACGCTACAGATGGGTCTGAGTAGTGTCAGTTTAAAAATCACCCTGTACTTTCTAATATGTGTGTGCTATGTAAGCTACATACGCAAATACGGTATTAAAAGATTATTATAAAGTATTATATAAAGATTATTATTAAGTATTTATTATTATTTACGGTTTTAAAAGCCCATATATTTCAAAATGAAAAATATAGAAGAGACATACAAAATAGAATATCCGTATGTATTTTATGCAGTAATCAATGAGAATTAATTTATTTCGTATTTAAATTTTTCGTATTCGAAAACAAGTAATGACGAAATTATTTATAATACCTCTAGTAAAAGAAAAGCTGATAAATTATATCAACACAAGAAAATGTCAGTAAACAATGCTATAAAAACCTCATACCTGTTTGCCTTTTACTTCACTCTCTGATTTTGCGTAGATAGATTTTGCTTTATTCCATCAGTCTAAGTAGCTCTGCATCCTCTGTATTTACAGAAAGTACATTAATATTCTCATAGTGTTTAGCTATGCATTCCCCATATTTTCAAATCGTACATATAATTCGCATACCTATATTTTTAATACAAATTTAAATTGTAAAATAACTGAAGAGAAATTTAAGATTTACGGTAGATCTTTTTAAATAAACTCAGCGTATTAAAGATATGCTCCTAGCAACAAATATACCGTGGTGTGAAAGTTTCAAGTAATCAATAGCTCCAAAATATTATGGTAGCTTAAATGTTTTAGTAAAATCGTTCATTTATTTTAAACGACGTAGAAGCAACATGATTGATGACTCAAACTGAAATCCTTGTATGTCATGGTCGAACTTCCTTTCTTTCACAGATCCTGTGTAATAATTTACAAGCTGAAACCTTAGTGAATGATCAGTTCGCTTCGGTTAATCTTGATCATTTCTAAAGAAATATGTATGAAGGATTGCAGAATGGGGAATTTCTATTGCATTTCTGTGCCGTAACAAGTGAAGGAAAGTTAGGTTACGTTAAAGTTTTGAAGGTTTCTATGAAGAATCAGTTTTGTGTCTTTTGTTGTTGTAAAATTTGTAAAAAAAAAAAAATATTTTTCAGTTGTCAGACGTTTAAATTATTTGCAGGAAGGGTTAGAATTTCTTTTAAAACATCGTGTTTATTTCATAATGTTATTTTAAAATATAATATACAGTATAATTTCATTTTCAAACCCGCACAATTACTCTCTGCCAAATTATTTTAACTCTTTGTATTACAACAATATTATCAAGCACAAGATAACAGACATTTTTATGCCTCTTGTGAAAATTAAAAATATCTGAACTTTTAGATTTTGTATTTTAAAAATTTGTTTACTTTAAAGGTAATCAAAGCTTATTGCTGAAATAAAAATGCCACTGTTGCGTTTGGTCCCCCATTAATTCTGCCTGTTTGCTTCTACCATCGCATTAAATACAAAACCACACGAATTCAGAGTCTAGAATTTGTAAATATCTACAACTTAATTGTCGTCCTCTCTCCTCTCTCTCTCTCGGTATATATATATATATATATATATAATAGATATTTAAAATTAAGAAGGCTAAAAAGGGACAGATGCGACCATTTAATACTCCAATAACCTAAAAACAAAATACATTTAAAAATTAAGCAGATGAAAGTGGAGGTGGTATAGGTTGATGACTGGGTGACCCCCCAACCCCGGTAACATATGTTTGTGCCAGGCAACACTCCCGGTGGTCGGCTATAACACCAAGACGTTTGAACAATTATGAGAAAAAAATTTTCGATCAAACAAATAAGTAAACCATATAATTTTTATATAGAGTGATATCTAAAACTTAATTACACGATGAATATTGTTTAAACCTTTTAATATAGAAAAATCAAAATACTAAGATACAGAAGTTACAGAATACTAATAACTTAATATTCACATTAACAAATACACTACAAAAAAAATTAAGAAACTAGAAGTACTTAACTCCACACCAAGGAAGAGTCACGAATCTCATTGCACACACACTTTAATAGTCATAGTAGGCATTATTATTGCCGTCTTAGGAAAACTATTGGTGTTGCCAACTTCTTAAACGATTCTCGCAATCAGTATTATCTATATTAAAAAACTGGGTTAGATTGATACGAGGAAATTGACTAGGAAAACCTTGGTAAATGGCTTGAGCAATGAATTTATTTATACCGATGTCCATAGTATTTTTGTTGAATGTAAACGTTGGCAACGTATTAACTGGTTAGTGACTACTAATGTTTAATATTTAAATGTAGAGCGTTATTCCAATTCATATCCTGACAGTTTTAAAGATTGTAATAGTCTCGTTTATCATATAGACAGTACGATATTAGATTTAGATTAACATTTAAACTCAAGTTCAAAAATACCAATTGCGATCGCTATCTTTATCAGTCTCCACCAATTTAAGATTTCGGGGAAAAATTAATATCTATTGCATTAAGCTTTCATTAAAAACATATGAGTATATCGTCAACATATCTGAAAAACATAAGGTCATTAGAATCATACTCCTCTTTCGTAAAAGTGAAGGTAAATATCTCTAATGCAGATGAGCACCTCCACCCTCGGTATACCAGGTATTTGACTTATAGAATTTGAGCAATGAATTTATTTATACTGAGGTCCATAGTATTTTTGTTTGAATGTAAACGTTGGCAACGGATTACTGGTTAGTGACTGCATAACGGTTAATATTTAAATGTAGAGCGTTATTCCAATTTATAATCCTGACATATCTGAAAAACATAAGTTCATTAAGAATCATAACTCCTCTTCGTAAAATAAATTTAAATATCGCTAATGCAGATGAGCAACCTCCACCCACGTATACCATGTATTTGCTTATAGAATTTTCTGTCATTAATGTATTGTTTCATTAAGTACTAGTAAGCTATTATTTATGAAATAGCCCCCTTTCTTTACTTATTTTTATAACTATTTTAAGTATATTTAGAAGTTTATTATTAGCAAGAGTTAAGTACGTATTGCAGCCCACAGTTACGTTCTAAATTTAAACGTGACTTATGAAATTTAGGGATTAGACTAAATAGGGAAAACTTTAGATTTTAATTTCATATCCTGCACGGCGATATAATGCTTTGGATAAGAGTTTGTATAGTCACGCATAGAAATCTAATTTTTATAAACAGTATTATCATTGTAGCACTGTAATAATTGTCACAATAAAATGTTTTGCATATAAATTGCATAGTTAGCTGATACTTTTATCACTAGTTATTGCAAATTGATCTTGTATAGCTGTGATAGACGGTTTTAGATTTTTAATTTTACATGATGATCATTTGCTTAGTTCTTAGATAAGCATTTTAAAATCACTTAAATATGAATTTCCACTGTTCAAAGGTACTAACAGGTTACTATGCTTATGGTGGTTTTATATAATTCTTCTAGATTATGTTTGAAAATTTAGAAGACATTCTTTTTATAACCTATGCGAAAGCCTGTATCATAATTCATTAAATTAGTCAAAAGCCGTATTATCTGCAATTTGAGTATTCCCTGTTATAAATGTGGCTGTAGTGTTCATTGTAACCGATCATAGTTTGTTTACAATCGCAATTACCAGGGGAAGCATCAACTGCAGTTTTTTGAACTATTATTATAGTGGAAAATATAGCGACCACACGGCTACTATATTTGAAGCTATTATATTTTTATTATTGTTCAATGGAAAGTATTGCATATTCTTGATTTAAAATTTTGGTAAAGGTATTTATTGAAACCATTCTTAGTCATACTCATTATACATAAATATTGCTACAGCTTTTGTCTCGTTTTCATGCAATATTATTCCACATTTAGAGCTCTTTTTCTTGACTAGGTCAATAATAATAGGTATGAAATGCGTATTATAGGAATAAGGTGTTTTAAAGCTTTCCATAACCAACTTCCATAGATTATTTAGCCAAATTTTTTTACAACCATAAAGGATGTTATTAATCCATTTATTGGATAATCCGATTTAAATTGATAAGTTTACATAGCTTGTTGAAAGCTTCTATAGAATCTTTATATTTTATTTTATTACAACGACCCACCTCCTTGTTTTCGTTTAGATTGATATTACTACTAGATTAGTTAGAATTCTGATCCATACACTTTGTGTATAGGATTTACTATGTTACTCCCAATGTAATTTTGTCGTATACATTAGTATTAGTCCGTAAGTGTAAGCTGTAAGAATGTAATCTAATATGATTTCCTTCCCACCAATTCTAGTTTTAGTGTCTGGTATTACATCTATGATATGACACAATCATATTATCTACACCATGTTTTTAAAATGCAGAATTTCAAACGAATATTCTTCAGTATTAATATCACAGCAATATACAGGGTGTCCCAAAACGACCGCATAAACTCTGCACAGCTAGATTCCTCGTTGGGAGTACATCAAAACTGCCCAAAGAAGCGTTACTGTACGATCCATAGTTTAACAGAAAAATACGAAAAACAAAGTATGACGTCACTGCCAGTGCAAGAAAAAACACTTTATTGAACATATCAACAGCATGCACAATTTAAAGCAGATGTTCATAGTGTCCGCCGTGCATGTCGAGGCAGTCTTGAGCACGCCGTGGAATGACTGTCATCACACGTTGCAGCATCGCGGGGTCCACCGAAGTACAAGCAGCATGCAGACGAGCAACTAAGTCCATTTGTGTTGTCACTACGTCTCGGTACACCAGTTTCTTGAGATGGCCCCATATAAAAAAATCCAACGGTGTAAGATCTGGCGAGCGTGGCGGCCATAGAACCGGATACCCACGTCGGATGCAGCGGCCGGGGTATTCCATATCCGGCCAACCACGTACAGGAGCACAGAAATGCGCCGGAGTTCCATCATGCTGGAACCAAAGTCCCTGTATTGCCGCTAATGGTATTTCATCGAGGAACTCGGTTAAGACCTCATTGAGAAACACCAAGTACGACTTCCCGAGAGCCGTTCAGGCAACAGATATGGTCCAAGCAGGCGATCTCCGAGTATGCCGGCCCACACGTTAAGAGACCAACGTTCCTGATGTTTCTGCGGCCGGATTGTATGTGGATTGACCTGGGGCCACATATGGCTGTTGTGATGGTTGAATACCCCATCACGAGTGAAACATGATTCATCAGTCCACAGGATATGTGCAATGAAATCATTATCTGTGTTCTGTTGCTGCAACAGCCATTCACAGAAGGCCACACAGAGAAAAAAAAGTCGTTCGGTGAACCCACTTCTCCGAGTTCAAATCCACTGCACAGGGGAACTCGCTTTTGGTGAGTCCGTACAACCCACTGTGGGAAAGTGAGTTCTAGAACCCCGATCCCAAGACGGGTTGTGATTACCCACCCCAACTCATTAAATGTGTTATCCAACTCACTTAAGTGTGTCGAAATCACACCAAACTGAGCAGACGAACTCTTATTTCGAGTTCAATATCTCACTTTATTTCGGGTTATAAAACCCATGTCTAATGAGTTCTTTTAAGTAAATGAGTTTAAGCTATATTATTCGAAGGTTGCCTATTTTCCCCGTAATTCATTATTCATTGTTTATGTTATGTATTATCTCAATTCCCTCATATTCTTTCTCGTGGAAAGAAAAATCACCCTGCGCTATACACCTATATTTGGAATTTAATTGATGTTAATTTAAGGATATTTTTTCAAAGTCTCATAAAAACAGCTAAATTCTGTTATAAAATCTTGCAAACTTATATCATAAGTGATGAAAGGCTGTCTAAAAAATTGTAAGGATATCAGAAGATTTAAAATATTAATGCAGAGCATCCATTATTTTTTTTAAATCAGTTTCCGTCACGGGGTAACAGAGAGGAACAAAAAAAAAACCCAAATTAAAAGAAAACAACTTTAACTGATTTTATTGCTGAGATTAGTGGTGGTGCTTCTATATACCAGTGAAATAAAATTTACAGGAAACTTATGAATATTATAATGTATAAAACCTTAAAATTTCGTAGGGCAAAAAGTTTTCTTTACAACTTTTAGTTGGATTAAACTGAGGTACAAATATTTGATCAAGGAATTTTCAGATCTTACCTTTAACATAGGAGAGATATTAACATTTATTAAATGAAGCAGAAAATTAATTACTTTGAGTTCAGTAATATATATTTCTAATTGGTAGAGATACCATGATCCCAAACACTAGTTCAGAGACAATTACAATATCTCAAACTGCAACAACAAAGATTGCAGAAATATAGATAATTATTTTCTAAGACAAGTTTCACAAGTATAACCTAGCTCTATTCGATAAATCACGGCCATTTATGACTTACATGCTTTATAAACTTCATAATGTGTTAATATACTTACCTAGTTTCTTAACAAAAATAGCTCCAGCATAGTGGTCGGAAAATTTTATAATGTGCTAAGTAGATATTTACTATAAATATACTTTTCTACAAGAATGAAATAACTCATGTAAATTGCATTCATCCTTCCTGCTAAATCTTATGGTTTCAAATGCACACTTTAATGAGAAAGAAAATAAACTCACATTTAAATAAAAAAAATCCCAGCAAACAAAAATTACAAATACAGAGAAACTTTATTTTACATATATATGGACATATTTTTGTATATATACAACCAGGGCCCAATTTTATAAAAATTTATTATTTCAATCAAAATAGTCTTCAGTTAAGATAGTCCAAGCTTTTCGACTGCAGTATTCCATCTGAAATATAAATAAACTTCATAAATGTTATGCATTTCATTATCAAAGTTGATTTTAATTTTCACGTAAACTTTTAAAGTGCCCAGTGACAGCTTCTACATTAATGGACACTCTTTTGCTCAATTTTTATTGCAATGTTTGTCAGATTTTGACATTAGGATTTTAAATTTTGAAATTTTAAATTTTGAAAACAGCAAGCAAGAAATGACACACAGGAGCGAAACAAATTTTTCCATATTAAGCTAAAAAGGTTCGTGAGAATGAGTGGATATACCGTCATTACCAGTCCATAACAAAATTTAACTGCAGTTGCAGCATAGAGAACTGATCCTCCCTGTTTCAGTAAAGTAACTGCTAGATAAGAGACTAGTCCCTCCAAAATATAAATCCTAATGTGTGCATTATTACTATTATTATTATTTTAAGGATGATCTCATACAGGTACACTAATACATTAATTTCAAAATGCACATAACCAAAATTTTATAATTCATGATGTTGAGGATAAATTTATTTTAATGCATGAATTAGATACAGGTGCAAAATTCATATAGTGTAACGTATGTTTCAAATACAGCAAAGTACAATTTTGTAATAAATCCATATTGTTACCATTTCAAGTTCCTCTTGAGTTGATAGTTTTTGGGATCTGGCGGAATATGAAAAGCCAGGCAGGTCCTTAAAGGAGCTCCTAATTTCTAAAAATAGAGAACAAAACTTAATGAGTGCAGATGTTATGAAGAAATTGTTTTCCTACACTAATTGATTCTAGACTAAATAGCTAAATAGAAAAAAAAATTAATTAATCAGAAAAATAAGAACTGTGTAGCAACATTTTATACATATTCGCATCTATACACTCTTATATAAAGTTTTTTAAATTGTTTAAAAAAGGATGTTAAAAAAGCATAATACATTTACATATACAAACTTGCTTGGGAAAAGTTAAAAGTAATTTTGCTTCAAGGTTTTAACAAATATTCAACTGTCTGCAGTAAAATTATATAGACATGTTATTCTTAACCGTATTGATACTGTTTTCAAAAAGGAAAAAAAAGGACTTTGTCTTAACACATTAATTCCAATGGTCAATATCCTAAATAACTTATGGCAGATGTATGTTTTAGACTCTTTTGAGAATGCAGATCCATACTTTTCAGACCATTAATAAACTCATCTATATTTCTCCCCACTTTCTTAAAATACAGCCAAACTTACAAAAATACAAAAGGTGTGCCATATATATTTCGAAATTAAAATTCATAAATTGCTTAACCTCTTTAACAGACATTCATATTAAAACCAGACTACTTATTTCCCTCAAAATTAAGAAGAAATACATTTAGCTAAAATATTATTTGGTTTTCAATAATTTTAATTACTTTATTTTTAAAAGAACACAATTAACTTTTGTTTTGATTGAAAGTAAAAAAAACCCTAAGAATTCACTCTAATAAATAAATCCTCAACATGCTCATCAATAGACATAAAATTTTTCAACAGAATCAAAAACAATATTTTTTCGTAATAAAAAAATAACTTTTCTAAATTTATTACTTACAATGTCTTTACCATCCATATAGACAACCGTACTTTGGTTTATTAGGGGTAAAACTAGCCACAGAGTAGGAGATAGGGGTACTTTTAATAAGATGAATAAATAAGTCCTGCATGAGAGGTGAACAAAATATGCCATATACAAAGATTTTAAATATGAAGTAGAATATTATCATTATACGAGTAAGACATCAAGTGCATAATAGACATTAGGCAGTATTTGTGCAAATTTATAACTGAACTATACTTTCAGTTTTACCACAGAAAAATTATTAAGGGACTTTTAATTATTAAAATACTTAAGGAAAGTTATATAAACAACAAAAATTAACAAATGGAAACAAAATATCAGGTTTTAACACATGAAATTCAGTTTGGTTTTTAACAAAAACTATGTATGTAACTAATTTCAGCACTTGAAATTTTTAAAAAAAAGAAAACATATATGCTTCCTTTTTATATTTCATCTAAAATAAAAAGAACTGAAGAGAGGGAGAATCTCTCATTTGATATTTAAAAATTAAACTTATGTATGCCTGAAACACAGTATCCTGTATTGTTTTATTTTCAGCATTCCCAGATTAATGATAAAATTACTGATAAATCCTTTTGAAATAGTTACATCAGAAGAAAATTTTAACTATAATTTTTACATACTTATAATATAAAATTTAGATCAGAATATGAATGTTTCATCAGTTGAATACAAAAACTGTTCATTAATTCATTATTATATATTACCAAATTCCCTTCCTATATATATGTATCTATATATGTGATAGAGAGAGATAGATGGATAGAAGGATATATATGTATGTATATATAAATAATGATAAATAGAAAGACAAAAATTACTGGAAATTACATTTTTAAACTTATTTGAATAAAAATGTTAGCATAAAAAATTAAATACGCTGTCACCTTTTTAATAATAGTTTAAGTTGAATAATAAAGTAAATCCCAAGATCCTATTTCATAGCATGCTTAGTTAATTTAATAACTAAATTAACAATATAGAAACAAATATGTAAAATCAGACAACAGAAATATATATTTCAGCCAATAAAATAATGTAAATCTATATCAGGGAAAGCACTGACCTTTTAAATTTTTAGGTCTTAGGGGCATTGGTCTTTAATACTTGGAACCTTATGATCAGCTACAATATTTTTTTTTTAAACAGACAAAACAGACTAATATTTTATAAATTTACACATACAGTATGTATGAAAACAATAGTTTTTTTCCCCTCCTCACTATTGCATATTCCTGATAAATTTTAAAAGTAAAATAGATAAGGTTTACATTCATTGAACATAGAATAAGATTCAATAATAAAAGTATTAAATAAATCGCACTCACCTTAGCTCAGAAAAAGGGATGGTTTTGAAGCCGCAATCCACTGCCAACTATTTTCAATGTGAAGCAGTCGGGTACTGTAATACGATGAGCTGACACTGCCCTCAAAACTTTAACAACCTTTCCACCCATAAATATACATATGTAGTCGGTGCACATCTTACTACCATCTTACTAATCGTTCTAAGATGTACTTAATAGTACATCTTAGAACATCTGGGACACCTTATTTGAGATGTCTTTCCTTAAAAGATTCCCGCCATGCTTACGGGAACGTACTAGACAATACATGGCGGAGACCCACCGTTTCGTTTGAAGAACTTAAGGCGAGGGAATAAATAGCGATCGGACAAAGACTATTTCCTGTCTCTGGCGAACACATGTGAAAACACGTTTTCCTCGGGAAACTCGGACGATGGAATTTAAACTGAAAAGATTACCTCTATTTGCTAATTGCAATTCTTTATAGCTGTTAAAATAGTCGTTTTCAGAATTACAAATTTCATATTTTAAAAGTTGTGAATCGAGATATACATTTTAAACTATTGTTAATCATAAAAGTCAATGCTCTGTGAATGTAAGATGCTATTAGTGGCTAGATTTTGGCCCGGTAAATTATAATAAAATAAGGTTTGAAAAAAAAAAACATATTGGAGAAGAATATAGTTTACAGTTACAATTGTAAATTGTTTTTTCATAAGCAGCTTCAGTGTTGCAAAGTCTGTAAAATGAAAATAATCATAATCTTTGTTTGTGTTATATATACGTATATAATGTATCCGATATTGTGTGTGTAAGGGTGTATAAAACATAACTTTTTGGTAGCTGTGCGATGGAGGTTTATTCTATACCGATCAATTTTACGCGATTTTTTATTAGCGATGTCCCATAATTAGGACTTCTTTCTTTTATTTATTAATTTTTTAAAAATATTGTCACAAGTATTCCTTATGAAGCGTGCGAATCATTAGTAAGCTATTAAGCTAACCCTTCGAAAATTAAGGAGAAAAGTATGAAAACGCAAACCTGCGAATCCCAGCCTTTTATTATCGGACTATAAGCGTCTGCCTTGCAGATCAAGGCGTAAAATATTAACAACATACGCATAAGAACTTCAGCTTCTTTTCGTAAAAGAATGTTAATTTTGTAAAAAAAAATTATCTGAAACTGATAGTTGCTTTGTAAATTTATTACTTTATGAAAAAAATTCTACAAAATTTTTCAATAACTTGAATTTAAAAGATACTCTATTAAAGAAAAACATTTCTACATAAAGGAAATAATTTCTAAGTTGAGAACAATAGTCAATATGTAAAATATAAATATAAAAAAATTGATTTGGAATAATAGAAAAGAATTTTTGTTAATCTCGTCTAAAAAGTAGACATTGTATTCCAAAAATTAAATTCCTTATAAAAAATAATGGATAAAATTTAAGTACATTCGAAAATTTTCATCCCAAATACTTCATTTTAGCGTTTTGTGACATTTACGGTCTAATACTTAAAGTTGGTTTTTCAGCTCAGTAAACACACATAACATAAGTTATTTAACACACTTGCTTCGATAACACAGTTGCGATAACTCGGTAGTATTTTAACTCACTTTGATCCGCGTTCAAAATCATGGGTAGTGGTTTGTTTAACTCACCTCTCACAATAACCTACGCGAAGTGGGTTGCAGAACCCACTTATTCCGGCGACTGACCGACTTTTTTTTCTCTGTGCACGTGTTTCTGAAAGTCATCTGGTTTCAGACCTTGCACGGTTGTGTACCGAAATGGGTGTAGCCTCTCAGACCGTAAGAACCTGTGCACAGTACTTTTACTCGAAGTCATCTCACGGGCTAATACGCGTGTGCTTACCTCGAGCGTCCTTCTTCTACCCGCTGCAGTATTGCATCCGCCTGTGATACCGTCAGGCCGCTCCGCGGTCTTCCAGTATCGTGAAGATTGGCTGTTGGCAAGACGCTTCCCGTATTTCGCAGTCTGTCGTCCAGCCTACGGATGACATTGACATCGGGAGGACGGACGGATATCGACGGGCATACACCCTAGCAGTTCGTAAGGCATTTCCATTACATCGGCCGTACATCAAGTACATGTCGCAGTAGTCACGAACAGAGTACATGGCCACCATAGGAAGACTACCGGTAGCTGCAAGATGCAACCTTTTAAATACCAGTTCAACGGCGGCTTAATGCTGTACTGACTGTTTTAGATTACATTTTTCTAGTAATCTTCCAATAATACCAAAATAGGAAGTAGGCCCAGTAGTTTCACCATCAAAGTATTAAAACAGGTGTCTTAAAGGCAATTCATCCATGTGTAAAAGTCATATGATCCACTGTAAAGGTTGATTCAAACGTTTTTCCAACAACTATATAACACCACTGTTTTTCCCTATATTTGTAACTGTTCCATCAAAACTAACCGCTACAGTTTCTCTCAATGAAATGTTTTCAAAAGAAAGCAAGTCAAAAACAGTAAGTTCTATGCTCTTAGCCGTCCCAGTACTTGGGACTGCGTAGCCGACATAAATAAAGTCTGGTTCTTTGATAACTGAAACGTGTTCTTTTACCATCACTTGGCGGTATTTTTCGACATCCTTTTTCACTATCATTAAAACTTTATCCTTTCTGCCTTCAAAGAATAAAGAACACTGGACACTGAAAAACTCGATGTTTAACTAATATTTCTGTGCGTTCTTTTGCTCTTCCCCGGCGCAATTTTGATCTGTCTATCCTTTTGACATCTGATTTAATGTCATTAACAATTGCCGACGGGATTGCTGCACCAGCTCTATCAGATAGGCCAAATCGGTTACATGTTTTTGACAAAGATGGCAGGCTGAGATTTGACTTTTTTTTTTTTTTGGGGGGGGGGGGCACTTGGAGATTTGAAGAACACGGTTCTAAATTATCGCCTATATCAATTGTATCTTCTGACTCGTCCGATATAACATATCTTCGTGGAGAGAGTTCTGTATTCTTGCGTTGCTCTCTATTTGTCACAGAAGCATAATATAATTCTAACTTTCTATTTATATCATTTCGTTCTTCTATTTTTTTTTTCGTTTATGACAAGTCTCGAAACCATATACCACCATATACCACCAATAATCCTTTCCTTTCAGTCCTCTGATCAGTCAAAAGTTTGTTCTTCTATCTCTACTTTTGTTCCTTTTGGACACTAACATTGTAGAAAATCTTTGCATTTACAAGAACAGATATTAAATAGTTTGTTACTACGGGAGTGGAAATCTTTTTTATCGTCAGTCAATCGTTTCCAAGATTTTATGAAATTTTTCCTCCTCGAATGGTACGCTCTTATCAACTGTATAATGCAGGTGTGAGATACGATTGGAGTTGAAGCTTTTTGCCATATAGTTTTGTTCCTGACCGCAACAATTTCTGCAATATGTAAATCAGCTGACTCCCTTCGAGTATCCGATTTAAGCTTTACGTGAATCTTACAAAATTGTAAAATTTCATGACCTCCTTATATGTAGGTAACATTTTATCTTTCACCTCTTCAATGTTGCCAAAAATATAACAACTAGAAGCTTTTCTTGTTTTAATCCATATTCAACTCTATAACAATTAGCAAAGGAAACTCTAGATTTGACCGAACTGTGAACAATATTCGCGAGAAATCACTGATTCTGACCAAAGAAGTTTGTATGACGCGTGTGCTTGCGCATGCGCACGGACAGAGGAGTAATGACTGGAGAAGGACATTCACCCCAACACACCTATAAAGTTGCAAAAAACGGCTCGTTGGTAACTTAATTGATTCTTCTTTCCTCGCTCTTTCGCGGTTACAAATGATATAGAAAAGATAAATTTGATGAGATTGAGAAATTCGAATCAAATGAGCGGGTAGATAGACTCAAAATAAATTTAAATTATTTTAGGATACGCTTTTTGAACGGTTGGGTCAAATTATTTTCACTATTAGGAAAGAATTTGCAAAATTAGATTTTTCGCTCCACCCTAGTATGTATGCCGAATATGAGACCCCTTTTTATTTTCATATATAACTAGGAAAGTAAGTGAGGGATTATAGTAACAACTTGATATCCTTTTAATACATCTATTTTGCTACATATAACAATGATAGAAAATTGAAAATAACCTTACTATTTTCTTGCATGAAATTATAAGCACAAGTGTTCCATTTTTGGCGTCTGAAAAAAGTAGTCCTAATGTGATACCCCATTCTACAAGTCTAAATATGAATTAGAATTACTGAAAAGTTTATAAAAACAAAACTGTACACAATAATTAGATAGCAGTTACCAATATACACTAATAGTTGAAAAAGAAAAGTAACATTTTAAACAAATTAGTTGGTTTACACTACAGGTTTTGTTTACTTTTTGCTTTTGGACTCAAACTTTCCACATTGTTTACAAATAAAAAGTTCGTCAGTTTCACAATCTTCATGGGCCCACCTGAAACACCTTCTACTTCGACACCACTGCTCTCCCCGTTTGTCTTCTGAAAATAAACAACCACAAAAAAATGGCATTCAGCGTCATTTTCATGAATGCTAGCATCACTGCTGTCATGGAGAGAAAGTTTTTCATCATCCTCAAATGACCTGAGATCACCATAGCTATAATTGGGATTATTCATTCTCTGTTTTTTAACGAGTGTTGCATTTTCATCCATCTTTAATTTCCCCTTCCTGTAGGGACCCCATTGCCTTTTCCTTTTCCCTTTATTTTTTCCTTATACTTTTATTTTTTATCTTAATCTCCTATTCCTTGTTTATCCTTTGATTTCTTCTCTTTTAAGTCTATTCCTTTTTTCCTTGTAAGAAACAAAGTTTTTTTCGAATATTCTGCAGTTCTTTTATTAATGCTATCAATCAATTTATTTTTATAGGGCGATGATGTGATAATATCGGCTTTACGGGCCCTACTTGGTTTCGAGGTGTTTTCTCAGGTAACGTAGGAAACGGATTGTTTTCTTCAGGAGTCACTAAAAACTGGTTTTGAACTTGTTATTTGATCAATACCTTCCACATTGTCACTACTGCTACATGGTTGTGGATTTCTCCTGGGCGTTATTGCATCTGCAGCTTCAGAGGACAAGGCTGTGGGAGTGAAAACTAAAATGCCTAATATGAGACCCTATCTCATATTAGGCATGCTTTAGGGTCTCATATTGAGCACGACCATGCTGAACACGCCAACGAATTTTTTAAGTTAGGATTGACGTTAGCTTAAAAACAAACAGGCATGTTTATACTCCACATTTATAGCTACCTATCAAATACTAACAGTTTTAATAAGAGTCTTACCTTAAAGATGAAAACAGCCAATGAAAATGGTGATGCAAAAAAGTGGACGAGCACACATTCAGGGAATAAAATACTGCAACTTTGTGTGCGTTTGCAAACACTCGACTGACTCACCGATTACGAATGATGCAATAGACTACTGTTTTACGCTCCAGTCGCCAGGCGGGAGCACTTTATACATCCTATAAGCTGGGGTCTCATATTAGACTTACTTACCCAATATATATATATATATGAAAATACAACCAAAATAACTGAGGCACTCAGAATGTTAAAAGATTAACGAAACATGTTCTGTTGATAAAGTGATAGCTGAGGGGAACAGCTCAAAGTTGGTATACAAATGAGTGAGAGACCATGTCCCTAGGGCTAAAACAACCTTTGTTATCATGTTGTTTATGCTTACTTTTCACCTAGCCTTTCATTTCAACATGATAAATTTAAAATGAGACAAATAAAAATAAACTAAATAATTGATACGTGTGTGGAAAAGGATAATCCCAGAATCACGGTTTCTTTAGAGGTTCGAAGTTAAATACCATTTGAAATTTAGCAATTATAAATATAAAATCAATAGATTTTAAAATTGCTTGAAAAGTGCGTTTCAGATATGCATTATTTTTTAAACTAAAAGACAAATTTTACATAAAAACTAATTGATTATTGTCTTTTGATGTAGGATAGTTTCATAGTTGGTTAATATTATTTAAATCTCTAAAATACACCGAGAAACTGCAATAAATCGTTTTCGTCTTTTAAGTCATATTCACAGAGAGATAGCAAATTTACACATTACGGTGGACATTTGCTTACATATTTTGTGCTATTTATAAAAACTAATATATTTTTTGTTTGTTTGAAAGTATACCTAAAAATATGATTACAAAATTAATATCTGTTCATCAGATAAAAAAAAATTCATACTTCTAAAAGAGATTTAAAGAAACACCTTAATAGGCATACCTTACACAAACACTCAGATCTATACTAATATATATATATATATACACGCGCACACATATATAGAGAGAGATAGATAGATAGATAGATAGATAGAGAGAGAGAGAGAGAGAGAAATCCAAAAGTCATTTTATAATTTAATACTTTGTAATTTTACATTTAATGAATGGAACATCTATTTTATACACTGCATTTAGAAGCTCATACAAATATTCGTACGATAAATAAGAATGGTGCATCGAAAAATGTAAAGAACCTTGTATAACCCATTTCTATAGAATCCATTCACTGTGGAAAATTACAATTAGTTAAACACTTTTGAAAATTACATTTGAAGAGGATCCTGAGATATCCGAGGTAGTAATGCATTCGGAATTAAATGAAACTCCAAGTTTAATGGGTTCCTTCTCGTATACAGCATCTCGTTAAACCATGAAGATTGAAATGTCAGCTTTTCAATATCATTTTTCAGAATAGAAATGAGCCGGAAATAAGTTATTTTAATTCAGTAATTTTCTTACATAATATTTGAATCGAGCATTTTTATCCTTAGACGAGTTTAATAATCTGCAAGATGGCTTAATGTTATCCACTTTATGTGAATAAAGCATATTTATCAAAGATCATAATAAGCAAATCATAATAAGCAAAATCATCGAAAAAAAATTCTTTAAAGTTCCGAAAATTGATAAGAAAATAGTATTCAGTAACTATATCAAAAACTTTTATTTGTGTCTAAAAAAAAGAATATTTTAGATCTAACATCTTTGTACAGAGGCTGTTCACACATTTTTTAGACGATGTATATTGTATTCACAAAACTAAATTACATAAAATTCTTGTGTTTTAAATGTTCTATTTGACATCCCTTATTCTGAACTATCTTTCGACACCGCAATTTCCAGGATAATAATGCATTTTGAAGTGTCAGAAGAGGAATTCTATCCCATTCCTCCTGAACAGCTTTCCAGAGTCCTGTAAGGGTTTTGGGACGACGTTTGGATAATGCAGATTTTAAAAGTCCGAAAGCACAAAAATCCATAGGTGATACATCGGGAGATTTAGTAGGGATATCAGTGAAGGGTATGGCCTTGACACCAGTTTTTTGTTCCATTTCTTTTAGGAAATTTACAGTGGATTTTGATGTGTGACTTCTAGCTTTGTCCTGATGGAGTCTCACAGATTGATGGCACTGTGGGTAAAGCGATGGTATTTCATTCAGAAAAATTGGCGATAAAATATGTTCCTGATAGTATTTGGAGTTAATCTTGGCATTTTGTTCCACTCTCTTTATTTTTAACTTGCCATTCTAAGAAAAATCAGCAACAATCAAGAATCCCTTAGAAAAACTTTCTTTTCGATTCTTTGAACCATGTACTTAAATTTTTTTCTCCCCTTTTATGATAATAAATGGCTCTTTTTTTGTTGCAGTCATTTAAATACACCCATGATTCATCTATTGTGACAATTGTTTTCCATTTTTCTTTGATAAGTGTTTCTCATATAGAATTCTGCTGCGTTTCCTGCGCTCAGCGATATGATTTAGAAGAAGACGATGCACATTGCGTTTTTTCGCTTTTTTAAGATTTAAATCAGCGTTTATCATTTTGTTTACAGTGGACACCGAGCATTTTAATTATTTTGCAACTGTCCTTTGAGTAGGGGGATTTTCTTTTAACATTAAACAACGTACCTTTGCAATATTCGAAGATGTCCGTTTTTTCCTTGGACACTTGTTTGGAATTTTTGTCCCACTTGAGGCTCCAATTTGACCTTTTTTTTCTTTTCCTGTTGACGATATTACCTATCGACGCTTTAGATATCAGAAAACCATGACTCTCACATCGTTTTTGGATAACGGAGTATGCATATTTCTCTTCGGAAAGAGCATAAATGTAGCCTTCGAACCACTGCTTTGTTAAAAACGTCGTTTTGAATAAAAACAAAACTTTCAAGCCGCAGACGATAATTTTGACTTTTAAAAACATAGTACAATTGCAATTATTTCTTTTGCAGCAAACGATTTTTTATTACCGCTTACCAAAATCGTCAAAAAAATTTGCGAACAGCATCTGTATTACATGTAGTGCCAAAGCATGCATTGCATTTACTTGAAAAAAGATAAAATGAATCTCGACTCTCATAACAGTTAAAATCATCTATATATATAAAACAGTTCCGTAACTGAGTGACTGACTGAATGACATATAGCTCACAGACCAAACCGCTGGAGCTCAAGGGCTGAAATTTTGCTCGGCTATTCTTCTTATAGTGTACGGGTGCACAGAGAAAAATTTTTGAAAAAGCCTTCTTAGATTTTTAAAATTAAATTCTTCAGCTGTTTTTGTACCTTTTTTTAAGTTTGCATTTAAAATAATAATCTGAGGGATATAAAATTTATATCACGAGAAAGATCATAAAAATTCCTTTAAAATGAAATCTTTTTCGAATCTTTACCTTCATTTTCTGATTTTTGGTGAATTTTTAAAGATTAATTTTTAGAATTTAATTTATTAAATGCTGATCACGTGATTTCTTTTTCTGGTAGTTTAAATTAATTTATCGTCACGTGCATAACAACGAAATAGACAAAAAAATATTTTTTTCTTGCTAATATGGCAAACGATTGGACATTATCCAAACAAAATACTAAAATAGAATAAAAGATATGTTCCTCAAACTGTAGTATATATTATCTGTACTATATTATTCAGTACGTTCTATTAGATTTAAATTGAATATTTTCTTCTACATTATTTTGTCTATAAAAATATCCGTTACAATTTTTTTATAAATACATATATTTTTTTACATCAATTGTATACATTGATAGCTGTGTTTATTATAAATATATATATATATATATATATATATATATATATATATATATATATATGTGTGTGTGTGTGTGTGTGTAAGGAAAAACGCAAAACTAAAATATAGGGGGCTTTTGTTTGGGAAAAAGGGGAATTGGCAATCAAAAATTATTAACTCACGAAAGTTCGGCATAAAAAGAAGAAGGGTTGTTAATAGCAAAAACTATAAATAGGGGTCGCCACTGGACGGGTATCTTTCAGAAGAGATATATTTTTCAGTTGAAGCAAGTTACTTAAGGAGATTACATAAGAGAAGTTTGGAGAACATTCGATGAAGAGTCAGCAAAAAGATTGGGCGGGAGTTTAACAAAGAAAATCTAGCAGTAGTGATGATTAGTTCAAAGCAGAAAGTGCAGCATGTTTTAGTGTATTGAAAACAGTTGTGTGCTGCAATTTGAAGGGTGTGTGTGGAAAATATTGGAATTATGGGTAAATTTTCATTACTGCATGATAATAAAAAGTACAAAATAATACTGTGTAAGAATCCTATGTAAGATGATGCACTCATGAGGAATTCAGTCCTCAGTGTCTGAAGCCCGCAGTAAAGAATCCAACGAAAATAATGATATGGGGATGAATGTCTTATCGTGGTTTTGAAGACTTCACATCGTGGGCAGAACAGTAAAAGCCAAGGATTACATTGAAATACTACAAAATAACTTGCTACCAACAGCGAGAGATCTTTTTGGGGATCAGACATGGATTTCTCTGGGCGATAATATAGAAAAAAGGTAGTCTAGAAATGGTTCGAAGACAATTCTATGAATAGGATGAACTGACCAGGACAGTCTCCGGATCTTAATCCGATATAGAACGTAGGGCATAAAATTGGTTATGATATTTCAAAGAAAAAACCTTCAAATAAACGTGAGTTAGTTGAAGCATTAATGATTTCCTTCGACCATGTTGTCACAAAAGAACTTCTTGCAAAATTGGTGCATTCCATGCCAAAAAGATGTAGAGCCGTAATTAAAACAAACTGCTGGCCCATAAAATATTGATGTCCAAACATGTAACAAGCAAATTTTCCAAATGCATATTAAATGTACTGCATTTGTAAATTTTTGTGCTATTTTACTACGTATATTATCTTATTCTATATTGTGTTATTCTGTACATAATACACATTCTTGTGTTCAGGCAACTATACTACAAAAAATACTTGCGGCATTAAAAAAACTAGTAACAGATTTGAAATCAGCATGAAAAAATACATTAGAATCAATAACAATAGTTAAGATAGTACGATAATTTCATAACGAACAATTGAGTCAAACACAAAAATTTGGCAAAGAATGAGTGTGTTCAGGTCTTTTTTCCACCACTGTATATATGTGTGTATATATATATATATATATATATATATATATATATATATATATATATATATGTATATATGTGTGTATATATATATATATATATATATATATATATATATATATATATATATATATATATATATATATATATATATATATATATATATATATATATATATTGGCATTAATTGCATACATTGACCGTTGTATTTAATTTGAATGTACTCCATAGCGAAGTACGGATATTCAGCTAGTCTGTTATAAATCTTCTGTACGTTATACAATATTTGTTTTACCTTTAATGTAAAAAAGTACTATACAAATTGCTGTATGCAAAATTTCTCTGGCTTAACTGCAAAACACACGAGTTAATTCTTTAACACTGCTGAACTTTATGCTCACTTTTTTGTAGTTATATCATAAGATATTATTTAAATCTCAAAAATATTTTAATGACTCCGTAATGGGATATTCTCTAGTTTTGGATACCAAAAAAAAATTTGGTGTCATCCAAAACTTTCGGGACTGTGACTCAGAAATATACCACCTCAAAAGATCACATTTATGGGAATGCAGAATCTTATCAATTATTTGTGGTGAGAGTTGCAGATATTACCTCAGAATTAAGAAGAATGTTTGTATATAGTTAAAAAACTCCTAATTATACTGGCACCTTGAATTAAAAAAATATTAAGAAATCTCTGTTAAAAAAGATAAAAATTTCTATTCAAATTTCGAAGGCAAAATAAGCTTTCTTGAACAGGAGCATGGTAGGGAACCACTCAACAGGAAAGCAAGGGCACCAAAAAGACACGCAAAGTGAACGATGCAATTCCAACAAGAGGAAAAATTGTGAAGGGGAGAGTAGCAAAACGAGGCAAAAGAGAAACTAAGAAGTAAAGAACAAATGAATAAAATAACACAAATAGATCATAATAGCCTCTCAAACTGAAAAAAAGTATAGAGTAGACATACAGTCATTAATCGTAAATTAAGAGCACGTTGCGAGTTTTAAAGAAATTTTCAAATGCTTCAAATAAAAAAATATATAATGGGTGTTTAATGTTTTGGAGAATGTTCCGCAATAACTAAATTGTTTATTTTATTCATTAAATTATTACTATCGAGGTAGTTAAATTTGGGGTGTATTGCCAATATATATATATAAATCATTTACCATACTACCTGATTAATATCATCTTATTTAATTGTGTTGTGTTTTTTTTAATAAAATAATCTAATTACCTGATTGAAATTGCAAATGGATAGATTTATTGAAATTACTAACACACATAAATACATTACAATATATGACACAATTATTGTCCTAACAACCTTATTTTAAGTCTTCTAATTTTTAGAATACTACAAGTGGACTTCATCAACTATATATAATTCACTTAGTCATCTCTGAGGTATTAATTAACTATGTACTGGATGAGTTCAAGCTAGGCATACACAGTTTTACAAGATCAATGAACAACTGCCACACGTACCTTTATTGACGCCGCATTCGTGGACCGGGGCACGCGTCAGGAATCATGATGAACTTCGCACGGTAACAGCATAGGTGGGGGTATATCAGTTAGCTGCTGGCGGACGTCCTTCGTTAAGTCCCCTGAGAGCGGGTATTCACTCGTTCGGCTGGCGGCCAGTTCTTGGGACTCTCTTTGTCATCCGTCGGATCAAGTCACTCTTCGCGTAGCAGGGCTCGCAATTCAGGTTCAAGTACACGGTCGCTGGGTCAATCCGTCGGGCCTCTGTCCTTCGTTCGTCGGGGAATGGCTGTCTCTACGCACCTTCAGTCATCTTTCCTAGGCAAACAAAATCTCTCTCTCTGCATGTAATCTTTATCCCGCTTCTTTTATATCTGTCTCCTCTGCCGCTAACCCCTCCTGTATTTTCTTGCTTGGGCCCCTATTTTTTTTGGGGGGGAGTTTCCATCCCGCCCTGCTGGAGCGTTCCTTCCCATCTCATTACCGCACCTCTTCCGGGGGGTCGTATTTGATCTCTTCCGCTCTTCTCCCGATTCCGATCTCCTATTATTTCGGCTAAGTCATTTTTTTCACGCCTCTCACTCCTCTCTATACATCTTCTCCCTTCTTACAGACATTTTCTTCTTCTTAACCGTTTCCCATCTGTCATCTCTTTTCATGCTATACTTGCTTCGTTCCGCCTTACTCGTCTGGCGTTTCTTCGTGATATTTCTTTTCATACTGTAACGATCTTTTTTTATCAATATTCTCCTTTCTACCCTCTTCTATGAATTCTTATTTTCCCAGCTTACTTCACCTTCTGACCTATTCACAGGCTCATTCATTATCCTTTTCTACAATCTGCAATGTCACTTTTACCCGTGACAAAATACATGCCACTAATAAATCCAACCTAGGCTCAAATGTAGGAATGGGAAACAACCAAAGACTGGGAAATTTCTTTTTTATAAAGATATCTCTCACGCTCTTTGAGTTGAAACTCGAGAACTCTTCTAGCTCCATATGTAAAACCAAAACTGCATTCCAAAGCAATAAAATAAAGAGTGCAGTACAAAACTTACGAAAAGGCCATTAATATTATTTTCTTTGTTTCAATTATTTATCTCAAGTGCATCTATTTTTTTCATGCTTTCCTAAAATTAAACTTCTTGTCAAAACATCATGATTAAGACTAATATCAGAGGAAACTCCTTTAGGGGTCGACGGGTTTTCAAGAAAAAAAATTTTTTACCACAATTTCCAAAAAATACCCTGGTATCATCTTGGTAACATGCATTATTTTAGTAAGTTTTAACCTTAAATAATTCCTTAAATATTTAATACAGCAATGTGGGATTACTTTGTGACGGATTTTAAGTTTTTTCCTGTGACAGTCGATCAGTTTTAAAAGCAGTACAAACGATCAATCGCAAAACATTAGTACATCCTTTCTTTACGTAGAAATGTATTGTGCAAACGAAGATCTTTAATTACCATTGAGAAATTAAAGTTAAATGTGTCACAAAGTTTCCCCGCCGAGTGAGGCTACTTTGTGACATCTGTGTTTTCGCCTTGAAACCCAAGAGAAAAAATTACTTGACACAAAGTTAGACAGTAAAACGCTTATCAAAAGCTTGATACACAATTATATACCTATTACAAATATTGGATTGCTTTATCAATATCTTCGACTTCAAAGAGACCTCGGGTGCCCAGGGCAGCCAGTTCCTTGAGAAGATTAGGAAATACGTCTTTCCGCACATTCTGCTCCTTCGGGTAGTTTTATTTTTCCAGATAGTCAATACTTCTTTCTCTCCAGTGGTATTTTAGAGGACGGAAAATGCAACATCGAATCGCTGGAGGAGGTGGGTCGACTTTGTGGGTTATTTTGTGGTAGTGTCAATGTGTCACAAAATAACCCTGTTACCTTTCGATATTTAGGTTATGTTATCATATGTCTCGGAAATATCACTACACAAAAATTATATTGCTCCACAATCTAACCAACATATTGACAAAAAAATAATTACCTGTGATAGTTGGTTGTATAAGGTGTTAGCCTTCAGCACACAAAGTTTCCGAAGTTTGAGTAAATAGCTTGACAACAGGTTTGAACAATACACTGGCCAACGAAGACAAAAGGTGCTCAGAAGCTTCGGACACTGTCCACTAGTTGTCTCTGTATGTCGGACAAGCTGTTGGCACTGTTCTTTACCTTACCGGTATCACGGGTGCGACGCAAGATCCGAAATACGAAAAAAATACTATGTGTCACAAAGTTACCCCTGCAGTCACAAAGTAACCCCAACATTACGGTATTTTCAAAGCTTTAACATTTCAATTTTCACCTCTTACCTTGTTCAGTTTTCACCTATTTATCTCGTTCGAAACTTTCTTTACTTTCGGCAGAATTTTCGCCCATACACACAGCTATTTCTGTAAGTTGAGGTATTGTGTCAGATCCCCCCCCCCCCCCCATTGAGCCATCGTTATTCCCAGTGAGGGAACAGCAAGTAACATCAGTGCTTTGGCCTGAATTAGATCAAATATGATCATGGCCCTTCATAGTCCAGTCAAGTTGTGTTTTTACGAGGAAAATTTTGGGGTAGTTTTGATTTCTTCCATTCTATATGTTTTTTGAGGTGCTGAATCCGAATCTGAGGTTTGTTAACAAAATTTCGTAACGCAAAATTGAAGAAAATGCAAAAAAATGAAAAAATTTTCATTTTTTGGCGGTTTTTTGCTGATAATTCGGAAACTATCAACTTTTCGTATATAACCCCCATTATTCAAAATGAAAGTACATAAAATGTCCTACAAATCTCACTATTTAGGTTTTTTTCTCCGACGGACCGTTTTGGCTCAATAGTCCAGTCAATTTGTGCTCAAAAGGGGCCCTAGAGGGAAAATTTTGGGGTAGTTTTGATTTCTTCTATTTTATATGTTTTTTGGGGTGCTGAATCCGAATCTGAGGTTTGTTAACAAAATTTCGTGACGAAACATTGAAGAAAATCCAAAAAAAGGTAAAAATTTTCATTTTTTGGCGGTTTTTTGCTTATAACTCGGAAACTATCAACTTTTCGTATATAACCCCAATTATTCAAAATGAAAGTACATAAAATTTCCTACAAATTTCACCATTTAGGTTTTTTTCTTCGACGGACCGTTTGGGTTCAAGCGCTATTTGAAAATTGGCGTATTTCTGCTGTCTCCGCAAAAACCCACTTTTTCCACTCCAAAACTTCAATTTATTATAATTAGGATATCAGCGTTCTCCACAGCTTGCTGTGAATCAATTTTTGCATCATCAAATTTTTCCATTAGCATAGATATCAACCAGCTCTTGTTTTTGGAGTTTGCAAGGAAACTCTCCTGCGAGACAGTGGGCACCATCGATTCTGTAAATGATATTGCAGCATATTGTTTTCTTTGCGCTCTTCTCAATTGTTCTATGCACTTGGTGCTTTCACAAGCTTCGTCAGTGTAGCCATCAAAAATGACAACTGCATTTGATTTGTAGTTCGACTTGACATATGATACATAACTGCTGCAAATTTATGCATATGTCTAGCCGTGGTGCCATTTGACCCGGTGTAACAAAAACCCTCCATCAATGACATATTTTGTATCGCTCAAGTTCCCCTGTTTAGTTGCAGTCGGTGTGAAAGCCCTGTACAAGCTCGATTTTGTTCCTTTCCTCATCTCATGCTCATCGAAAAAAGAGAGAAGGTAGGGGCTAAGTTCGTAACGCAAAAATTCTCGCAGCTCTTCATATGAATGTTTCACGATGGTCATTCGTTGGAAATGTGTGGTTGGATTGATGACTACATCCCTGTCTTGTATCTGAATAGAGCTATTCATGGTCGCAAGAGGCTGCACTCTTTCGCCTCGTTTGAATCTTACAGCTTGAAAATCACCACCAACAATTCGCTGTATACCTATCATGCCCATCTCCTTGGACAAGTGGCAGTTGATCCTCTCATCTGCGACAACACCTGTACTTAGTGACATTAGTTCAGTGGTCGCTGGATTTTGAAAATGATGCATCGTATTGGAAGGAGGAATTAAATGACAGCCTTTAATAATAAATTAAAGTTTTGGAGTGGAAAAAGTGGGTTTTTGCGGAGACAGCCGAAATACGCCCATTTTCAAATAGCGCTTGATCCCAAACGGTCCGTAGGAGAAAAAACCCTAAATAGTGAAATTTGTAAGAAATTTCATGTACTTTCATTTTGAATAATTGGGGTTATATATGAAAAGTTGATAGTTTCCGAGTTATCAGCAAAAAACCACTAAAAAATGAAAATTTTCACCTTTTTTGCATTTTCTTCAATGTTGCGCCACGAAATTTTGTTAACAAACCTCAGATTCGGATTCAGCACCCCAAAAAACGTAGAAAACGGAAGAAATTAAAAAAACTACCCCAAAATTTTCCCTCAAGGGCCCCTTTTGAGCACAAATTGACTGGACTATTCAGATCAAATAAACTGTATAACCTTTGTTTGAATAATCTTTCAATGAAAGTAAAAGTTTAAATAAAGAGTGAGTAGTTTATAAAATTTTAATTTTTCCCTGGTTAACTTTTTACAGGGCATTATATTATTGAACTCTATCTTATGATATTCAAACTGATAGTTCAAAAAATTAAATTAATGTGAATTTTTTTTTAGAAAATGAGTACATGTCATTTGCAGAGGTTTCATCCAATCCAAAAACAGAATTCAAAAATACGGATTGGCTAATCTATGATAAAGAAAATAATGAGTGGAAAATTTCCCGAGGCTTAATCTTTTCATTGAAAATTGTTTATGATGATATACTAATGTACCACTTTCGTGAAACCTTGAAAATTCTCGAATAACTATTTTTCTCGATATTCATGGTGTAACTAATGTTTAAAAGTTTCCTTCTATGATTCGATAAATTGATGATTACATTACCCGGATTGCGAACTCTAGATAAAATTATCCATTCGAATACAGAATAATCGTATAAGGGCAAATCTCTAAACGTGGGGACCGATATGTTTGGATTAGTGAGGGCGTTTCCCATGCTTTTTTAAGATTCCATAGAGCCAATTTTATGGAAGAACCTGTATTCGACGGAGACCCCTCAAAACGGTCACTTTTTTCCGAACCATTACTGGCTGCGATAAAGAAGTTTCACTGTATATATATATATATATATATATATATATATATATGTATGTGTGTGTGTGTGTGCATGTATATATACACGCTCTATGAAAAAAATCGAAGCACCAAGAAGGAGTTGTTGAATTATGACAAAAAATTGTGGGTGTGAAGAACATGCACAAAAAAAAGATTAAAATTTCAGAACAATTAAATGATTTATTCCAGAGTTGGATCGTTACAAAGATAAAAATCGAAGCTACAAGAAGGAGTTGTCCAATTATAACAAAAAATTGTGGATGTGAAGAACATGCAGAAAAAGAAACTATTAAAATTTCAGAACAATTAAGTGATTTATTCCAGAGTTGGATCGTTACAAAGATAAAAAAAATGGTAGCACCAAGAAGGAGTTGTCCAATTATGACAAAAAAATTGTGGATGTGAAGAACATGCACAAAAAAACGATTAAAATTTCAGAACAATTAAATGATTTATTGGATCGTTACAAAGTGAGGAAGTCAATACTGCCTTGGTCCACCTCTGGCCTGGATGCTAGCTGATTGTTGATATCTTGATGCTGAAATGTGCAGTGTGGTAAATTGCAACCTGAATATTGAAAAACCCCTATGAAATACAGAAATAAAAGATATATTTTATTCAATGAAAACACGGAAAATCTGAAACAATATTTAATTAACAAACACATATATGTTATGCCAAAAAGTTTTATTTCATGTACCACTCCTGGCCTAGAAATTAACTCTTTTATAAATGAGTTTCTAATTGTAATTGCAAGATCTTCCCTTAAAAATCTATCTTTGGAACCACGTGTAAGGGTTCTATCAAACCGTGGAAAAGATGTTCATCCGTGCGTCGGTTAAGTTCATTTTTCCGGAATGCATCGGAAGAACGCCTCATAAATTGATATATCTCACAGCCTCTGTACATAAATGAAAACTCTTCCTTATATTTTCTTCATTTGATCATAAGGTTGGCCTGTCTGTTCACTTATTAGGGCGTAAAGTTTTTCGATAATTTTTTTCATCGTACATTACCATAAACTGGTAAAGCGCTCTTTGACTGTACAAATCTGTATATGTCCAACCCTTAATCATGATTTGAATTAGCTTGTTGGATAGTTTCCTTCTCATGTTTTTGCATCTTCTGCGTCTGGTTCAAGTTTTGAGAAAACTCTGTAAATAATTCATTCATTTTTCATATAAATTGAAAACAATTCTTGTATTTCAGTAAATGTTATTGTTACATGTATACTAAGCAAAATATTTTCCCTTAGTTAAACATGTTAAGACGCGTTTGAAGGAACAAGTAAAAAAGGCTTTTTTAAATGCGTTATAGAGAGAAAACCATTTTTAACAGTGCGATTTCTAATTTAACTCTTCAAATGCCCTTACCAGGACAGGAGAACACAGCTTCAAAATATCCAGAATAAAAACTAAGAATGGAAGTGGTGACTTGTTCCTAACCAATCAATGTAATTCTTCATTAGCCGGGGAGGCTTTAATTCTTCATTAGGTGTGATTGTCTCCATAGTTCTTTTCACAGATAACTTAACCTAGGACGTATGAATTGTTCATGTTATCAATCACACCCTTTGCTCCCCAACCTAATGAAGAATTGTATTAACCTTTAGCTTACGGGGTCCATTTCTCCGATTCCTTCTTTAGAATGGGAAATTTCATACTCCCTTACGGACCATTAAGGGGATATATATATATATATATATATATATATATATATATATATATATATATATATATATATATATATATATATATGTATGTATGTATGTATGTATGTATAAATGTATATATGTATATATACGGCCTTGTGGTACAGCGCGCTGGTTTTCGGTGCTGAGGGTGCTCAGATCGAATCATGGCGAAGCGCCACTAAAATGCCTCCGTTTGTGTCGTCCCTTCATGGGGGGCAATGCTGGTCTGCCTATATGGCGCCCCCATAATAAAATGGCCAGCAAAACAGCGGTGAATTATAGGTGAATGTCTTCGCGACAAAATGCCTCCGCATTGGAAAAAAAAATATTTATATATATATATGTATATATGTATATATATATATTCATTCTTGGGCCCATATTCTTGGGATACATGGTATCCCACCCCGTAAGGAAAACGTTAATAGTTCAAAACCAGTCAGCACTCTTTGTTTTTTTCATTGCGCAGAAGCTGTGTATTCTTGTTATGCTTTTACCACACGTTTCATGTCAGTAGAACTAACATGATTATACAGGGCCTGGGACTTTCCTCTTCTGGGACAAATCAAGACTGAACTGCACTTCAGTGTAATAATAATAGACCAAACTCAGCTGTCGAGTGGAAGAAACTGCTTTTAAATTGTTATGAAAATAAGTATTCCTAAACGAGAAACGACCATGCAAAAAACAAATGTTTAAAGTTTAGAAAACATCGTTATTCTGACCTTTAATGAAAGAATCAAACGAGAAACCCTCAAACCTATCATATTGAAGGAAGGGAAAATCCATAAAATATTCGGTATAAATTATCAAAAAGAAACTATGACAAGTTTCAGTTAAAACAGAAAAAAAAAATTACTCTGTATATGGAACATTAATGGCTCAGCCGGAATTTGAAGCTGGACTCGCGTAGAGGAAATTTGATACCATTGGATGAGAAGATCTGGATTCTATATCCACTTTCCTACCTAATCTAACCTAAAATTTAGTTATCTGCGCAGAAGAATAAAAAATGAAAGCAGGCTTTACATCACGAAAATCCATAAATTTCTAGTATTTCAAGTTTTACAGTATATGAAATATTATACAGTGCTTATAATGCTTATGTTGTATTGCATAGGTATATATAATGTCTAAACTTTGAAATGAGTTTTTTTTTTCAATAATCCTTAAAAAATGCATATGCATGGTGAATTTATGAATCTTTATAGCAGAGCTATTTACGCTGAAAAACATCCTACTATGTTTAGTGCTGCCATCTCTCTTTCTAAATACAAACTAACTGACAAGACAAATTATGACGTTGTATAAACAGTTAACACACAAAGGGAACGAT